>VYZQ01023062.1:22691-34698 GCA_013400655.1 Mystacornis crossleyi | reverse complement strand
ATCCCATTAGATTTACTATAGGATGTTTAGTGGAGGAAACAAAGGTGGGGAAATGGAGGGGTTGATGGAATTTGGAGAGAGACAAACACAGGGAAAAAAGTAAGTCTTGGGGACAAGAGTGGCCAGTACTGTGTAAAGAACTTACTGGGCAGTGTGATATTGATCCTGATCAGCGGACTGTGATGTGGCTTCTCATTCACCTCCATTCCTAAATCCTTTCCTGGGTCAGGGACTGTTTATTTCCTCTGCAAGGAGGTCTGAGAGCCCCCCTGGAGTGGGACTGTGGGTGGAGGGCTCGTGTGCCAGGGGCTGGAGCCGTGTGGGTGTGTGGGGATGTGATCCCAGCGAGTGTCCAGCCGGAGGAGCTGACCAGCTGGGTAAGGGCCCTGGGAGCCAGGAGTCTGCATGTGTGTGAGGGTGTGAAAAACAGAGGATCTGGCTGCCAGAGGCACTGTGGGGCCAACTGCAGGAGAGATTTTGGAGTCTGGAGGGGTCAGTGGGGAAGATCCAGGAGCAGCTACTGGAGATACAGCCCCAGTATTTATTAAATTAAATTCCTGAGCCTGCTGCCCTGGGCCTGCGGCAGCCTTGCCTCTTTTGGGCTCCCAGATTCTGCAGCACCCCACGAGAAGCAGTGTCAAAAAAGAGCCCTCGGTTAAATTAGTCAGGGACAGTCTCTGAGAGTCACTTGTGGGGTGTGTGAGTACAGGATGGCAGGAGCTGGCTGGAAGAGAGGACAAATGAATGCAAACAAAGCAGGAGCCCTGCCTCGAAGGGTTTATGGCAGGAATAATTTTTCCATGTGAAATAGGGGCAATTGCAGATCCTTGTTCCTGAGGCTGGATCACTCAAAACCGACAAAGGGCTGGATATAAAACACTCACCTTTGAGGTGAAGTTTTATGGGAGGATGAGGGTGTTCANGTGGGGCCAACTGCAGGAGAGATTTTGGAGTCTGGAGGGGTCAGTGGGGAAGATCCAGGAGCAGCTACTGGAGATACAGCCCCAGTATTTATTAAATTAAATTCCTGAGCCTGCTGCCCTGGGCCTGCGGCAGCCTTGCCTCTTTTGGGCTCCCAGATTCTGCAGCACCCCACGAGAAGCAGTGTCAAAAAAGAGCCCTCGGTTAAATTAGTCAGGGACAGTCTCTGAGAGTCACTTGTGGGGTGTGTGAGTACAGGATGGCAGGAGCTGGCTGGAAGAGAGGACAAATGAATGCAAACAAAGCAGGAGCCCTGCCTCGAAGGGTTTATGGCAGGAATAATTTTTCCATGTGAAATAGGGGCAATTGCAGATCCTTGTTCCTGAGGCTGGATCACTCAAAACCGACAAAGGGCTGGATATAAAACACTCACCTTTGAGGTGAAGTTTTATGGGAGGATGAGGGTGTTCAGTCAGGTGGTATCCAGGTTATTGGGGCCTTCTCTCCTGCCAGCCTTTCATCTTCTCCTTCATAAAAATAACAAATCCATACCAGAAACACTCTGGCAGTTGGGGCTGAGGAATGTTAATGTTTATAGCCCGATAAAACTCTGCACAGGACTGTGACATCAACTCTGGGTGTTCCAGAAGGTGCTACAGAAGCTGTGCCCACTGTGCCCAGGTGGCTCGCAGCACTCAGTGCCCCATGGACACCATCCCTCACTGTGGGGATCCTCTGGGAGCCCCGCTCTGGGAGGGGATGTCCCACAACTGGGTCACAAGTGTCTCTCCAGGACACAAGTCAGGAGAGGATCAGAAAAGCTTCCAAGTAGAAAGAGCCTGGAGAGAGAGAAAAAAATCCCTGGGCTGGTGACAGAAGCACCTGAGGCAGAGGAAAGTGAAGGAAGAGATTTGTACAGTGAGGTTAAAGATCGGAGTGTGGGGAGGGACAGCTCCCACCTCTGCTGTCTGTGACCAGTGGCAGGGCCCAGGGAACGGCTGGAGCTGTATCAGGGTTAGGTTGGGGATCAGGGAAAGGTTCTACCCCCAGAGGGTGCTGGGCACTGCCCAGGCTCCCCAGGGAATGGGCACGGCCCCGAGGCTGCCAGAGCTCCAGGAGCGTTTGGACACCACTCCCAGGGATGCCCAGGGTGGGATTGTTGGGGTGTCTGTGCAGGGCCAGGAGTTGGACTGGATGGTCCTTGTGGGTCCCTTCCAGCTCGGGATATTCTGTGACACAGAGACAGAATCATGGAATGGTTTGGGTTGGAAGGGACCTTAAAGACCATCTCATTCCAGCCCCTGCCACGGACTTGGATCCACTGGTCTGACTCTGGAGCTCACATTTGGAATGTGCAGCTCCGTGGGTGGGTCTTGCTTTGTTGGTTCAGTGCGTTAGGAGTGAAACAGAGGGTGCAAGTGCCAGCAGGAGCCTCAGGAGATGTGTCCCTGTGAAACCAGCCCAGCTCACACGGCTTCTGGGCCACAGCTCTCTGGATCCAGACAGATCTATAGTGAGCTGCAAATCTATTGATCCAAGCAGATTTGTAGTGAGATACAGATCTATTGATCCAGACAGATTTATAATGAGTTACAGATCTACTGATTTACATTTAGTGAGCTACAGATCTATTGATCCAGATTTGTGGTGATCTGCAAGTCTATCTGTTGATAGGTAGATCCATCTATTGATAGATCTGTGTGCTCTATTGATCCACACAGGTTTACACTGAATTACAGATTTATGATTTCCTGCAAAAGCAGAAGCAATTCTTTCTGGGTCATTCCTGGGAGGTGCTTGTCTGACTTGTTCTGAAGGCCCTACAAACCTGGGAAATTTCACAATTTCCTCATAAATGCCCAAAGTTTCCCCATACCTGTTATTTAAACCTTTTCTCTTTGAATCGATGCTTTGCTTCAGTTCATAGAATCCCAGAATCCCAGAAAGGGTTGGGCTGAAAGGGACACCTTAAACCTCATCAGGGACACCTTCCACTGTCCCAGGCTGCTCCAAGCCCTGTCCAGCCTGGCCTTGGACACTGCCAGGGATCCAGGGGCAGCCACAGCTGCTCTGGGCACCCTGTGCCAGGGCCTAGCCATCCTCTCAGGGAACAGTTCCTGCCCAATTTCCCATCCAACCCTGCCCTCTGGCAGTGGGAAGCCATTCCCTGTGTCCTGGCACTCCAGGCCCTTGTCCCCAGTCTCTCTCCATCTTTTTTGCAGGCTCCCTTCAGGCACTGAAGGGACAATTAGGTCACCCCAAAACTTCTCTTCTCCAGACTGAACCCTGGAAAAGAAACAACAGCCCACAGTTCCCAGTTCTGCTCATGGAAATGGGGACCAGTCTCTTTTACCAACTCCCTACAAATCCAATGGCCCTTGTCATCCTCACTCCAACCATATCTATATTCTGCTTATTTTTTTGGTCCTCTCTTACTTGTCTGTCCCTCCAGGGACACTTGTTGTCCTCTCTGGAATCACAGCAGCTGTTCTGTATCTTCCCTGAGGTGCAGCTCTCTCAGTGAATGCAAAAGGATAAGATGATAGAAGGGGCAATGGCTGTGAGGACAGCAGGAACCAGGGTTTGCCAAACTACCTATTTTATTTTATTTTATTATTTTATTTTATTTTATTTTATTTTATTTTATTTTATTTTATTTTATTTTATTTTATTTTAGTTTAGTTTAGTTTAGTTTAGTTTAGTTTAGTTTATTCTATTTTATTTTTATATTTTATTTTTTTTTCTGCCTTTATTTCTCTTGTGAGCCACACGAGGGCAATCTTATCCTGTCATTCGTGGGAAATGAGCTCTTCAATTCCCTGACAAAGGTTAAAGAGGTTCTCAAGAGCTATTTCCTACCAGAGAGCACAAAGGGAAACATCCCTCTTGGACTGGACATGCATTAAAGGGCAGAACAGAACTCAGAATTGGAAGGAAAACAATAACAAAAGCTTTTTTTTTACACTTTTCCTTGCATCTTTCCTAAACAAAGCCCTGCTGACTGCCCCAGTCACCTTCCTTTCCTTTGTGTGGCTATAAAATGCTTCCATGGGGATCCTTTTCCAGGACTTTCCCAGGGACGGAGGTGACGCTGACTTGCTTGTAGTCCCCAAACTTCCTCTTCAGTTTCCTCTGGAAAACGGGTGAGATGTTGAGGTTTGTTTTTCAGGAACCTCCTTCTTCACCGTGACCTTTCAGGAATGACAGAAAAGATTCTTGCAATGATTCCAGCCCGTTCTCCCCGTGCCTTGGGATGCATCCGTCCCACCCCATGGAGCTGTGTGTGTCCAACAGGCACAAGAGATCCCCAGCTGTGCCTTCCCCTGCTGCGGGACGCGCTGTGCTCCCACAGATCCTGCCAGGAGTGTTTCAGGGCAGGCTCAGCAGGGAAAACAGGGGAAGGCACGAACACATGGAGCACCTCACCCTTTCCCATGTCCTCTGAGAAGTGGCTTCACACACGGGCTCATTGTCTTTCTGGAGGTCGCTGGATGGTGCAGCACCATGATTGCATGTCCAGAGGAAGGTGCTGGTGGAGCCTAAATCTGCTGGGGTCTGAGTACAAAGGAGCCTCAGTTCTGATCTGGATTTATAAATAAGTTTTTCAGTGCCTCCTCCCCTGTCAATTAAATTGTCTTTTATTAGAGCAGCCTTACAATGCATTTTCCTTGGAAGTGTCCAAGGCCAGGCTGGAGCAACGTGGTCCAGTGGAAGGTGTCCCTAGGGTAGAACTGGATGAGCTTTAAGGTCCCTCCCAGTCCAAACCATTCCGTGATTCCATGAGCTGCTGTACTTGTGTTTTTCTTCAGCACATCCTTCCCTGGGACCAGACCTGTTCAGGAGTGAAAGGGGCGAACAATCCTTTAACAAATGAAACTTTCCAGCCTCTGTGACAGGAAATGCAGCCCATAATAGTCCACTGCAAGCAAGAAAATGCAGTCTTTGGCTTCTTTCATCCCACAGACCTCACCAAGGGCCAGCTGGGCAAACTTTTTCAGATGTAAGCACTGAGTTGGGCTGTGCATCCTTCTCCCCATGAGCAGTGAATGCAAGAAAAAATTCCCTTCAGAATTTCCCTGATGGAAAATAATCAGAATCATGGAATATCCTGAGCTGGAAGGGACCCACAAGGATCAGAACCCAGTTCCTTGCCCTGCACAGACAGCCCAAATCCCACCCTGGGCATCCCTGGCAGTGCTGTCCAAATGCTCCTGGAGCTTTGGCAGCCTCGGGGCCGTGCCCATTCCCTGGGGAGCCTGGGCAGTGCCCGACCAGCATCCAGTGCCAGCAAAAGGATTTCTTTGGCCTGTTGCAGCCCAAATTGAACAGTGCCACGTCGAGCTGTGGGACTGAAGTAAGGTCTGCTCGCACTGGAGATTGACAGTCAAGTCCCAGTTCCAGCCACTGCTGGGAAAGCAGCTCAGAGAGGCAGAACTGTTGGGATAAAGAAGGAAACTGGGATATGTTACCAGGGATCTGAAGCAGAAGCTCAGCACAGGCTCCCGAGGCCATCAAAGTGCTCAAGAAACAGCTCAGGGGCTGACGTTGAACCCCTGCAGGTGTAAAACCTTCAGCAGCCCTTGAGCACCTGGTTCTGAACACCCGCAGCTTTGACTGCTGTTCAGTGAGCCCCAGGCACTGATATCATTTGGGGGGCTCTAATTAATATCACTACAAAAATATTGTTACCTCACTGAACTGTGAGAGCAGCAAGGAGAGTTCAGATCCTGCATGCAGAGGAGGCAGGATCGGGGTGTTCTTTCTGTGGGAGGGATCCCACAGGGAAAGAAGGAGCTGTGTCCTCAGAATGGAGCTCAAGGCTTTTAAAAGATGTTCTGGCAGATCCCTGCTCCCAGAGAGAAAATCAGCTGAGTGAGGAACCACCCCCCTGATGCAGAGTCCCTTCAGAAAGCATGGTAAATTGGTTAAAACATAGTTTTGATAGGATAAGGAAAAGAAACACCACTAGAGGAGGGGGAAAAACTTCAGCTGGGCAGTGGTTAGAGTTGGAACGGATTTTGCCCCTTGGACTCCTGAGCACAAGGTGACTGTGCTGTGTATGGAATCATGGAATCGCTGAGGTTGGAAAAGACTTCCCAGATCATCGAGTCAAACCATTAACCCAGCACCACTGAGAGAACAGAGGAACAAGGGATGACAAAACCAGCAGGAGAGGAAACCACTGACAGCAGTACAGCCCTCGGTGCTGAAAGGGTGTTTTTGTGTGCTACTTTGAGCAGGCACAAACTCACTCGCCAGCCTGGGCAAGCTGGAGACAGAGTAGAGAAGATCAAATCAATCTGTTCTGTTTCCCAGAAAAGTGACTTAGCTCAGGCTCTCTGTCTTTCTCAGCCCGTTCTGGAGATTTTTTGCTCTGCTTCATGCACAGGGAGCTCCTGTCTGCAAGTGCACATTGAGGGAACTGGTGTGGAGAGACACCAGGAGGCAGAAGAACCCTTTCCATTCCTGAGGAAATGGCTTGCAACTGAAAGGGAATAGGGTTAGATTGGATACTGGGAGGAAATCCTTCCCTGTGAGGATGGCTAGGCCCTGGCACAGGGTGCCCAGAGCAGCTGTGGCTGCCCCTGGATCCCTGGCAGTGTCCAAGGCCAGGCTGGACGGGGCTTGGAGCAGCCTGGGATAGGGGAAGGTGTCCCTGCCCATGGCGGGGGGTGGGACTGGATGGGTTTTAGGATCCCTTCCAGCCCAAATCCTTCTGTGATTCCATGACTCCTGCACTCTCCAGAGATACAAATGTCATCTGGTCCAGGGACAACTGATGAACAAACCCATGAAGCAAGGAGATATTTCTACCTTTGCCTCTGGGATTAGACTGATGACACTATGGGCCAGATAGAAGATTAAAACTTTAGAGTAAGCAAGTCTGAGGTAGCACCCAAGCCTGCTGGTTTTTAAAGGAAAATAACTAGGAAAGTATGTCAGCAAGGTGGTGCAGCCCTGGGGTATATTAACGGAGCAGAGATGAGTTGGTGGGCTTGGAATTTTTCCAAGAAGGGCCAAGGCAAAACCATGATTTCTCTCATCCAGTGTTGCCCATCGTCCTCCCCCAAATGCAAGGCTGGACCTGAGACTCCAGAGGTCCCTTCCTACGAGCAGCAGCAATTCTGCAAAAGGATTCAAAAACAACTCATCATCCTGGAACAGAGAAGGCCAAGCAGTCTGGGAAAGAGGCAGGAAAAGTGCTGAGCAGTTTGGGGAAAGTTGATGGGATGTGATGCCTCAGTGTCACTTCTAACACAAGAATGGGAGAGCACCACCCAAAACTGTGGGGTTGCAGGTTCAGAGCACACCAAAGAATTTGTCTCTTCCCCACAAAGGATGATTAGCTGGGGATCTGTCATGTGCAGGGTCAGATGGCAGATATTTACAGGGGTTTAAAAAACGAATGAAAAAGCTCATGGAAGAGCAGTCCATGGAAGGCCACTGAGCAAAATGCACATTCCATGGTCAGAGAAATCACAGGATCAACTCCATACATTTGTCCTGTTCTTTATCTTTTCTTGATGCATCAGATGGTTTTCCAAATGTCCTGACTAAACCCAGCCCCACCTCAATAATGTTTTTCAACATGCTGGACCCTCACAAACCATATTTCTACCAGCTGAGACATTGGCCACCATCATTCCAATGGCACTGGGTGGGGACTGATACCAGGGAATAGGGAATAGCAAAGCAGAAGCAGAAAAAGAGCTCATCCTGCAGAGTGCAGGGCCCAAGGATGGGAGTTTCTGCCCATAAATGCAGAGGTTGAGAGGAAGCTACAAGAGAATAATCATATATATATATATATACACACATATTCTATCTATCTATACACACATATATTTTTTATATATGAATACACTGAAAGCAAAGCAAAAGTTTTAGATCTGTAAGTGATTCAGGTACGTAAAAACCCCTTCCACAAAACAAAACCTGCAACAACAGCAAAAACAACAGCAAAAACCCAAAGCCCAAAGTCCAAAACCAAAGGCTCCAACCCCTAAAAAACCCAAAAGGGCAAAAAGGACAAAAGCACCAAACTGAAAGCCCACACACACAACAACAAAAAAACAAACCCAGGGGCTAAACTGGTAACCAAAAATCACCATCTAATGACCTAGAACAGGAGATTTTCCCTTTAAATGAAGTTTTGCACAGAATAAGCTAAACCCACAAGGGTCAAGGATGAACCAACTTCTAAGAAGAGGCTTTAAAAACACTTTGAAAAAATTTTATTCTTAACTGGGCAAAGACTAAAGAACAAAACACCCACCTATAAATACCTGACAGTTTTCCTGACGAAAAAGGAAATAGAAGCCTCAGGAGCAAAGGTATGTGGTGGGTGTGGGGCTTCACAGAGCTCTGTCCATGCTGGAGAACACTTTGTGTCCAAGGAATCTCTCTTTACATGCCTGAATATCTAAGGAAAAGTTCCTGTTTCAGTTCAAGGGGTGGCTGAGTCAGTACAAGCCCAAGGATGTTGCACAGCGATGTGGGAACGGGAGCAGAAGCTGCTGTGGGGGTTGGGAAACACAGACCTTATGCTATGAGGTTGTTTTAACGCCACCAGAATTTTCCCTTGTGAGAGCAGGGAATGTTCTAAAAATCATCCTGTAAACTGGGCTGCCCTGACAGGTGTTTGTTTAACACATTGCCTTTCTCTCCTTTGGCTGGAAGGAAACTATTGATAGAAAAAGCCATTTGGGATGATCAGCTGTGTACTGAAGTCATCAGTAGCTCCCAGTCCCTTCAGGTGACACCCCTGGAGTGCCAGGCTGCCTTCCCTGCAGCCAGAGGCCACGTTTTAGCAGGGCAGGGCTCCACCTGTGCCATGTCAGGGCCATCTGGGCTGCACCAGCTTCCCTGGGGTTGGCTCCTTTCTGTTCGAGCTGAGCCAGCTCCAGTTGCTGCCTTTCCACCAGGAGTCCCAGAAGAGCTGCCTGAGATCCTCCAGCTGGGGACTTTTTTACTGTCACGGCAAGGGAACAGGGGATGGTCACTACAGCTGAGTTCCAGCTTCTCCTCACACTCTGCCCTGATTTCAGCTGGGCTAGAGTTTAAATCCTCTCCCGAGCAGCTGGTACAGGGCAGTGCCCTGGGATTGGGAGCAGTGTCCCTGCACTTGGCAGGGGGCTGGACCAGGAGATCTTTAAGGTTCCTTCAAACCCAGTCTGGAGCTCTCTAATAATGTTGGTCACACACAGATGTATCAGTGGGTGCTGAGTTGTGCTCCCTAAAATGAAGGATTTTTCAGTGTCCTGTGCTCTGCACAAGAAGCCGGGAGGGGGCATGGCCAGGACAGCTGACCTGAACTGCCACAGGGATATTCCAGACCACAGAATGTCATGTCCAGTGTATAAACTGGGAAGAGTTGGCTGGAATCCACTGATTGTTGCTTGGGGACGAGCTGGGCAACAGTTAGTGGGTGGTGAGCAACTTTATTGGGCTGAAATTACATTTAATTTGGGGTTTATTTATGTGTCTCTTTCTGTTACTATTATTATTATTATTATTATTTCTTCCAATTATTAAACTGCTCTCATCTCAACCCACGAGATTTACCTTTTTTTTTTTTTCTGATTCTCCTCCCTGTCTCACCAGGGAGAGGAGTGAGTGAATGTCTGTGTGGTGCTTGGCTGTCACCTGGGGTTATTCCACGCTGTCACTCTACAGCCATCTGAGTGTGGGGGCTGTTGGGATGGTGTGGCCAGGGTTTGGTACCGGGGGGTCTCGGGGTGGCTTCTGCGAGCAGCTGCCAGAAGCTCCCCCGTGTCCAGCAGAGCCAATTCCAGCCCCCTGCAGGACGGAGCCACCGCTGGCCGTGGCCAGCACAGGTAGTGCGGTCGTGTGGACACTGACAAGCTCAGCTAGAGAGGAATTTTCCAGCTCCAGCTAGTGTTTGTGAGAGAGAGTATTTTCTCACAGCATGGAGCTGAGAACCGGGCAAAGTTTTTGGTAAACTATTTTTTGGTTATCTTGCAGGTGGTGTTTTTGCATCTTGTTGTTTCAACTTGTTATTCTTAGGTGTTGTTATAACTAACCAATAAGAGGCGTTCATCAAGTGAACCAATAACCTTCTGCTACTTGTGCGGACTCCCCTGTAAAAGGGCTGGGTTTTGTCTTAATAAAGAACCTTTTTCGACCTTAAAATTCATGCTGCTCTTTTCTTTCCATCCCTGAACTCAACAGTGACAGGGACGCTTCTGGGAGAGCAGAGTGAAGAAGAAAATCCCCAGGTTATTGCATAGAGTGGGGTGAGACCATGGGAGAGCTCTGCAGACACCCAGGGCGGGGCAGGAGGGGCAGGAGCTGCTCCAGGTGCCAGAGCTGGAATTGCCCTGAGATTCTGTGGGGAAGCCCATGGGGAGGCAGCTGTGCCCCTGCAGCCCCTGGAGGACCACAAACCTAAGCAGAAGGATGTCTGAGAGGGGCTGTGAGCCCGTGGGAAGCCTGCGCTGGAGCTTGGTCCTGGCAGGGATCTGCAGACCCATGGAGAGAGGAGCCCACGCTGGAGCAAGGTCCTGGCAGTACTTGTGACCCCACGGGGGACCTGCACTGGAGCAGTTCCTGAAAGACTGACCCTGTGGAAGGGTGATCCACTTTGCAGCAGTTCGTGGAGAGCTGTTGCCTGTGGGATGGGTGGAGTTGGAGAAGTTCATGGAGAACTGTCTCCTGTGGGAGGGACCCTAGGGAGGGACCCTAGGGAGGAGCAGCAGCAGGAATAACGTGTGATGAACTGAACACAACCTCCGTTCCCACCCCCCTGTGCAGAACTGGGAAGGAGGGAGGGGTGGGAGAAAGGTGTTTTTAAGGTCTCCTTTTACTTCTCATTACCCTGCTCTGATTTTGTTAGATATTCAATTAATGTCTCTCATTCCAGCCTGTTTTGCCTGTGAGGGTGTTTGTTGAGGGATCTCTCCCAGCCCTTATTTCAACTCACGAATCCTCTGTTCTATTTTCTCCCCCCTGTCCAGCTGTGGAGGGCAGTGATGGAGAAGCTTTGGTGGGTGCCTGGAATGCAGCCAGGGTCACCCCCCCTACAGCTGGGCACAGAGAGAAATAACATTAATTTAACTTCCTTTGTCCTACCTAAAGTGAAGGTTCCCGTTCCACCCAGCCACTCTTGTCATGGGGACACTGGGGGTGCTGGGGAGCTGGACAGTGGTGTCCACTCTGCTTACCCAGTCCAGAACTGCCAGTTCTGGAGGCAGAGCTCGTTGTCATTCACATGATAAAATAATTTTAAACATCTCTTGTCAGCTCTCTGTTTTTTGACTTCTGTGACATCATTATCATCCCCAGTAGACTCTTCTTATTAAAAAAAAAAAAAAAAAGACATCTGTGTACATTTTCAGAAATGCTGAGAACTCAGAATCTGTTCTCACCTTCGGGGACCTTGACAAATGGTTTGTCATAAAATCAGTGGGTTGAATATGCACAACCTGGCGATGGGCTGCTGATGAACCCATTACCAGGGTTTGGAGTAACTCTTAATTTGGGGGGAGCTGCCACTCCAAACTGTCAGGTTACACTTATGTGGAGCAGATGTGCTGCACATTGATTTATTCATGTGCCCAGAGTGGAACATCTTTCTAAATAAAAGTGAAATGTAATTTTAGCCCAAGGTCATTATTAGTATTTTGTGCTTGTTATAAAAAGCCCATCAACTGCATCTCAATGATCCCAAAACCTGCTTTGGGATTGTCTAACCTAGTCCACACCTTAAATTTCTTTACCTTATTCTAATTGTTAAATTTCTAATTTTTCTTTCTTCTGTTTCATGAGGTGAAGCATTTTTTTTTTTAGGGTTCACAGCACAGGGATCCACCCCATTAGAGAGGATTTTAATATTCTGACTGGATATCCTTTTCCTTCCCTGGCTTGTGAGGGTAATGGGCACCTTGGTGGATTTTTGTTGACATGTTCCTCAAAGCATTTCTGTAAACTTTCAGTGTAACCTGAGATTTGGACTGAGCAAATTTAAACCCAGGCATCTCCACCCACCCCGCCTCAGGGATGAGGAGTTCGGGTTCGGGTTAGGAGTAGAGTTAAGGTTGGGGTCAAGGTCAGGGTCAGGGGTGGG
>VYZQ01023062.1:0-22144 GCA_013400655.1 Mystacornis crossleyi | reverse complement strand
TACCCCACGTATCAAAGTGCCACATCCACATGTTTTATGAACACTCCCAGGGATGGTGAGTCCACCACTGCCCTGGGCAGCCTGTGCCAGTGCCTGAGCAGCTGTTCTGTGAAGGAATCTTCCCTATACCCAACCCAAACCTCCCCTGCCACAGCTTGAGACCGTTTCCTCTCATCCCCCTGATCCCCGGGAGCAGAACCTGTCAGGAATTTGGGGAGTTATTATTTAATAAACCATTAAAACATCTTCTTATCTGGGCCCAGGGTAAAGATTTCATATCACAATGCAAATTGATGCCAAACAACCCCTGAAATGTTATTTTAGCCCATTTTAAACAGCATTCCCCAGACAGCCCTGTGGATGTGCCAGAATGGGGTCCTGTGACCTTGTTCAGAGCTTTCCAGATGCTGCCTTGAGCTCTGGATTAATCATTTCCCTTCCCCTCCCCCCAATTTGACTCGATTTTCCTGCTTCTGTTCAATGCAACTGTAGCATCCAGGAGTGGGACTCGATCCATGTAGGTCCCTTCAGCTCAGGATATCCCATGAATCTGTGATTCCATAAATGGGTGCTCACACCTGACTCTTCCCCTGTGAGCTCAGCTGCCCCAGAATTCCTTCAGAGACCTTCTGGCATTCAATAATATTTAGCAATGGATCATATAGAAGGTGTTTAATGATTAATGGTATTTGGAAAAATATCATATACCCCGAGAAGTTTTACACTCCCTCTATTCCCATGCCAGCAAGTGAAGATTTGCAGAGTGAGGTAATTTTATTAAACTAACTGATAAAACTGGAAAAAAAGAAGAGAAATGCTTTGGAAATTCAACATCTTCTTTGAGTCTTAACCAGAAACTGCAAATTTCTTGCCAAGTTCTGGCTGAAAATAGCTGTGCTGAGTTTCACTTAATTTTTTAAATGAGTTTGGAATTAAAGGATGGTTGGTGAAAATGTGGAGTGTGATAATTATTGTGAAGTAAAAGATATTGCTGAAGCCAGGAGCAAATAGTGGGAATCCAGAGCTGGTCTCTGAATGAGCTCCAGGCTGACCTTGGGGATCCATTGCCCACCAGCAGCCCTAGCCCATGCTTCCTTCCACTTCCATCCCAAGGGAATTTTCCATGCTCTGAAAGGAGCATCTCTGCTGCATCTATCCTGGGCTCCAGAAGACTTTCTGGAGCTTGGAGAAGCTCTGGGAGTGCTACACGATGCTTCACTGCCTGTGAATCCATGAACAACTCCCTTTCCACACATTAATTACAGGTTTTGCTGAAGAAAGTCTAAGGAAAGACAGAAGCAGATGGGAAGAGATATTTAGACATTTTAATGATCTCTTCCTGCGCCTAATGGAAGAGGGTTAAATGTTGAATTCCATAACTCTTCAAAACCTTTGGGTAAGCACTGACGGGGCAGTTACAAGTTGCTGCATGAACTGTGAAATTGTCCAGTCCCTGCTGGAAAGCCCTGACTTTGCCAGCGTTGGAAATTCCCAGGGTGATGCTCCTTTGGCAATGTGCAGTTGATTGAAAGGCCTCTGGATAATGACACCCCATGACCAGGCAGGTTTTTATCTGTGGGATCCACACAGAACACAGTCGCCCCAGATGGATATGAGGGTACATAGAGATATGGGCAGTTAGTCAAGAAGTCAGATTAATAAAGCCATGACAATTTACAGCTGTTAAAAATTAACAGTGCTGTGCTCAGGATGTCCTGGACGTTCCCTGTGTGTGTCCCTGCTATCTGAGGAATATTTGCACCTCTGTTTGCTCATGGCACTGTCTGCACTTTGGGGACTGGGTGTGATGGAGTTTTCTTTGCTGTGGCAGCCCCTGAGCTCACAAGCTCCCAGACTGGGATATCTCTGACCAAAGCCCTTTGGCTTAAATAAACTCCACTTCCATCAGCCTTTTTGTTTCCCCTCTGCACTTTATAAACATAAAAACACATCCCAAAATCATTGGTGTGCAAGTGCTGCTCTACCATGATCACTGCATTTTTATCCAATGGACTGGGACATATATTCCCTGTTTGGAAAACAGGGAAGGGACCAATCAAATGGACACCCAGCCAAGGATGTCCTGGGAATCCAGAATCATCCCTGGAGAATACCCTGCCTTAGCAGAACCTGCCTTTAACTTGCTGGATCAGGCATCTTTTCATCACCTTTCCTTGCCTGAAGCAGGAGATGGAAAGTGAGGCATCTGTCCCTGCAGGGAGGTACTTTTGGGCATCACAGAGCCAGTGAAGGTCCAGGAAAAGCCATGTTAATTGCTGATTTCGCATGGAATCACTGAACGGTTTGGGTTGGAAGGGACCTTAAAGATCAGCAGGTGGGGTGTGCGCACTGCTGCACTGGCCAGAGAGGCAGAGGCAACAAAGGGTTTATGTCTGCAAGTGTCCCAGGCCAGCCTGGGATAGTGGAAGGTGTCCCTGCTCATGGCAGGGGGTGGAATGGGATGATCTTTAAGGTCCTTCCCAACCCAAACCCCTCTGTAATTCTCTGACGTGATTCTACAACATGAGTGTGAATTTCCATCTCAGCAACAAATTTCTCAAAGTGCCTGAGGAAGTACTGGAGGAACTGTCTAGGAACAAACACTTATTTCTGTTTAATAGCTTTGCAAACCTTCCAGGCTGGGAACCTGGAGATGAGAGCCCAAATAATCACAGTGATTTCAGTTCAGATTGATTCAAATGTAAGGAATTCACTCATTTGTAAGAAATTAACTCATTTTCTCGAAGACATCCTGGCGGTCATTACACCAGTGATGGGCATGCTGTTACCACAGGGCTGGGGTAAAGAAAACCCACAATATTTCCAGCATATTTTACTTCCTTGCCTTGCTGAGTGGCTCACATGTTTGGACTGGGCTTGATGCACAGCTGAGCATTAATTTTGGTTTAAAAGTAACATACCCTAACGAACTCCTTGAGCCCAAGAAGCATAAATAAATTATTTAAGTATTAAAACCTCTTTGAAGAGAGACTGAGGAGCACTTTGTTTTGTTGTTTTTGGTTTTGTAGGTCTATTTATGTATTTATTTTAAGAAAAGGGCAGAAATGAACATTCAAACTCCCCTCTGTAACTCTGGGTTTACTGATGTAAAAATCCACCTTTCCCAGGAGATGGCAGAAGAGTCCCAGTGATGGTCAGTGCTGGGTGACGGATGTTTAAGCACTGGGAAAAATCTGGGAGCTGTTGAGCTCTGATCCAAATGATCAAAATCTTACAGATTTACTGCCAAGGCCTTTCCCGCTGTCTGTAAATTCTCCTGCTCTGCACACTGTGATGTGTCAGGGCTGGGTTTCGTGTCACACGTCCCTGTGGCTGAAGCAAAGGGAAAAATCATCTGGGAGCAGAGGAGGGTGGAAAGGGCTGCACTATCTGTTGGGAAGATGTTGGGTGAGGAGTGATGGGGTGACAGTGTCAGGTTTGAGGTTAGGACTGGGACTGGAGGACTGAATTCCTCAAAATGAGATCACCATAATCACATTTTACAAGTCTGTGGGTGGGAAAGGGTGGAAATGGTGACTGAGGGAGCCACAAAGCTCCTGCACCTGGCTGTGCGTGGAGTGGGAGTGTGGAACAGGGATTTTAGGAGCAGCACTGGCACAGAGTGTGTTGGACTGGCTGAGGGCGAGTTGGAGCTGCTCCAGGTCAGGACTGACACCTGGAATGTGGTGTGGAGGTGCCTCGCAGGCATCAGGCTGCCTGGTCATAGAATCCCAGAATGGTTCGGGTTGGAAGGGCCTTAAAGCTCACCTTGTTCCACCCCCAGCCATGGGCAGGGACACCTTCCATTATCCCAGGGTGCTCCCAGCCCCGTCCACCCCGGCCTTGGGCACTCCCAGGTTTGTGGAAGCCACAGCTGCTCTGGGCACCCTGTGCCAGGGCCTCACTGCCCTCACAGGGAACAATTCCTTCCCAAGACCCCATCTATCCCTGCCCTCTTTCATCCACCGAGGAACTGTGGCAGCACATCGTGCTCAGCCCACGGAGCTGTGGGGGGACCAGACGTGACACAGCCAACAACCCAGCGGGGTTTTAGATGGCCAACACCAAGGGCAGGGACATCTCCCTTTTCTGGGGGGGTTTTCTGCAGCTTTTCTGCTGCAAGAGACTCATTCAGCCCCCTCTGTGTCCTCAGCCAGCTGTCCCACCTCCTGCTCACACGCACTCTGCACCTCAAAGGCTGTTTTCCAGCAAGTTGCTCTTGATCTACCAGCCTGAACAGTCTTTAGCTCCATGAATATTTAACTGCTTCATAGGAAGCTGAATGTCTTGAAGAGGCAGGAGAGGAAAAGCCTCATGGTAAGAGGTCTTAGATCTGCTGTTCAAGGGGTTTCGTGCAGGGGAGCAAAGGCTGAATCTGAACAGCTTAATTGTCTTCTGCAGTTTCCAAAGTGAGTTCAGGGTGACCTTACAGATCTTACAGATGTTTCAGATGTCCCCAACAAAGAAGAGGAGCCTAAATACCAAGGACATGTTTGAGATAAGTGCAGAGTTCATCAGGCACCAGTGACCTTAACCCTGCTCTCCAATGAGGCTGCGATGGAAGAAGAGCCAACCCAACTTTTTTATCCCAAACTATAAAATCTGCACTCACAGAAGTTGCTCTGTGGTTTCTTTGTTAAAAATGTCAAGGTTTAACCAGATTACTTTATCTGCTGCATTATTTTTCGTTAAGTTCTTCTTTTGTTTTACCCCTGAGGTCTTTGCACACCTTACTCTGCTTGGAGTCTAAATTTAATGAGTTCAAGAGTTTTCCAGAACATCAGAGGCAAAAGGCACATACTGAATGATACAAAAATCTTCTTTTCTTTCAGGGTATATAAACAGCTGCCCTTTCATTTTAACAAAGACCTTCCATCTCATTTGTCATAGAGAAGTATAACACCATTGCAAATAAAGATCATGTGTGGAAAAAAATCTCACTTGCCAGATCAAGAATCTAAACTATGTAACTGTTTCCAAGATTACCGTGGAAACCAAATTACTACTAAAAGGACATTAATCTGTCTCTGACCCTGAAATGCTGTAGTGAAGGATTTTTGTTGTTACCCATTAGCTCTGCCCAGGAATTTCTTCAAGCATTTAGGAATTCAACATTAATTGCCTGAGAGGGTGAATAAGCCATGAAGTTACCTCCACGAACCCTCTCCCAGATCAAAGCAACACCCAAAACTAAGAGAAGAAAGAGATTTTTGGTATTTTCAAGCTGCCATCTGCATGATTCAGGTGCAATTGAGTGTGGCTTTTGCATGGGAATCTTTCTGCTAGAACATGAATGGCATCCACAGGCTCCACGTCCAGACTTTAGCAATGACTGGATGGATTTCTGTTAAAAAATTCTTAAGTTTAAAGAAATTTAAAGTAAAATTGTGTTCATCTGGCTCAGGCTCCCCACTGAGAAGGAGCTCAGTGAAGAGCATCTTTGAGTGGGGAACAAGAACAGCTGAACTATAAACTGCTTAATATATAAAAAATAATAGTTTTCTCTTAAGAGTGAAAAACCCCTTTCTGTATATACTTATAGACCCTTTAAAAACATGTTTTGATTAATTTTTGCTATTTTTTTCCTGGCTGCTGTCCCAGTTAGGGGAGACTTTCCCTGGAAACAGCTCAGTGGGGAACAGAAAGGGTAGTTCAGAAACCAGAACCGAAGTATTTTGTCAGATCTTTCCCCTGTAAGCCCAGCTTTGTCCCTTGCTGCCACTGGTCACTTGGGTTTTCTACTTAGCAAAATATTTCTAGATTTAATTTGGGGATTTTTTTTTTTTTTTTTAGTTTTAGCTTAAAATTCTTCCCATTTTCTTGGAGTAAGGGGTCAAAACTGTGTCCAGTGCGGAGATGTGCCCCGGGATGCTCTGGGGCTTCATGTAATTCCTCTGGACTGGAAGAGTGTCCTCCCTCCAGGAGGAGATAAAATGTGCACTGGAGGAGCCGGAGCTCAGCTGATGATGCTGAGGAGGGGGAATGTGTAGAACAAAGGTGAGAAAAAAGGTTGGACAGGGCAATTGGCAGCTGGAATGGCAAGAACTGGTTCTCTCTTCGGCAGGAATCGGTCTCTGCTGGGGCTGAGGGGACGTTTTTCCCCCAGCAGGAATCTGGGATATAATCTGTCTGGGATCCCAGGGAAACACCTGGACAAACAACTCATTTATCTCACTGTTAAAACCCACGGAGTGAAAATTGTTCCAGTGTCTGTGCGTCTGGGCATGTGTGCACACCAGGTTAGCCGTGGTGGTTCCACTCTGCATATAAACTTCTTCAAGTGATCAAAATCCCAGGAAATTTATACTTATCATCACCACTACCATGAAAGTGACTTTCAGGAATTTCATACTTGATTTGATGGAGTAAATCAATTTATATTTGGGGATTCAAAACATAAATACACCTGTATAAACACTCACCATGTGGTTCACTGGATGGTTTTGGTTATCCATTGATTATTCATTGGTTATTGAAAGAATTATTATTTTTACTGGGCAACTCTCAAATAAATGAAAAAATGGCACAAAGATTGTGAGCCTGTTCTTGTACCATACACGAGTACAATTACAGGCTTTTGTCACAGGTGGAGTGGTTGTGGGTGGATCAGCAGGGAGAATTTGATGTGAAAACTCTCAAACTGTCCGGGACAAAATGAGATCCAACCCCCTGTGCAATGCAATGCAACTTAAAGTAGGGTAAGTAAAAATATTTTCAGCTTCCTGAAATAGCAGAGAGGAGCTCCAGGCTCTCTTCGTGGGCAGAGAAGTGAAAGCAGAATTATTTGTTCTACCTGTCCCACAAATGTTGAAAATTACTTTGTTAAAGGGAAAAACTAATCTATATTTAATTTTCAGTGGGACCACTTAAAATTAAATGGTATTGAAAGCAACACATTTTGTTCTTGCTCTGTCTTTGGGAAAATGAGATTTTTAGCTCCACTGTGGATTTTTCATTATTTCACATCAAAATCTTGCAAAACACAAACACAGAAACGGTGCCTCCTTATGCCCTTATGGGATTATGTGTCTGCTTTTCAGCCGACTTTTGCCAAAGGCATCCTGGCACCTGCTGGAAGCAAAACAAATGAACAGATACCTTTCTGCAGTTCGTGGTCACTTCTCATCAAGGAAGGGAACGCCAAGAAAACATTTCCAGGCATGTTCTGCTGGAGCTCTGAAACAAGAACCCACCAAACTCAAATGGCAGCTGAGTCCTCCTGTGATCTGGGTATTGGAATCCATGGATCTCACTCATCTTCCTCACTAGTCATGTGCTGCCAGTAAAGACCTTGTCCTCCACATTTCCGACCTAAATAGAATCAAGGAACTGCTAAGATTGGAAAAGACCTCCAAGATCATCAATCCAATCATTAACTCAGCAATATCAGGACCACCCTTAATCCGTGTCCCCAAGTGCCACACCCACGTGGTTTTTGAACCCTTCCAGGGATGGTGACTCCATTACTGCCCTGGGTGACTCCAGCACTGCCCTGGGCAGCCTGTGCCCGTGCCTGACCAACCCTTTCTGTGAAGAAGTTTTCCCTGATGTCCAATCTAAACTTCCCCTGGCCCAGCCTGAGGCCGTTCCCTCTGCTCCTGTCCCTGTTCCCTGGGAGCAGAGCCCGACCCCCCCGGCTGCCCCCTCCTGTCAGGGAGTTGTGCAGAGCCACAAGGGCCCCCCTGATCCCCCTTTTCTCCAGGCTGAGCCCCTTCCCAGATCCATTCCCTTCTCTGGACATGCTCCGTGTCTTTCTTGTTGTGAGAAGCCCAGAACCGCTCCAGGATTCGAGGTGCAGCCACATCCCAGCTCTCTGGTGCAAAGCTACCCAACCTCAGCTGCTGCTCCCTCCTGGAGCCTGGACAGCACAGGCATGGAGCTGCTGCTCCTCTTCAGTCCCCTGAGTGCTCTGGGAGACTCCAGCCAGCCATTCATGGAACAAGAGGACATGGAGAGGTGAGATGCTGACTCTGCATCACTGCCCAGCACACCCTGACTCCAGAGCTGTGTCTTTGTGTGCAGCAGAGGACCCCCATTTGGGGAATCCCGTGGGACGTGGCCTTAAGCTGCAGCAGGGGATGTTTAGGCTGGGCATTTTGGAGAAATTCTTCACAGAAAGAGTGGTTGGGCATTGGAAGGGGCTGCCCAGGGAGGTGGTGGAGTCACTGTCCCCTGGGGGATTTAAGGAGAGCCTGGATGTGGCACTCAGTGCCATGATCTGGTTGATATGATGGTGTTGGGTCATAGACTGGACTCAATGATCTCAGAGGTCTTTTCCAACCTAATTTGGGATTCTGGGATGCTGGGATGCTCTGCCCCCTGGCTTAGCCCTTGCACAGACCAGCTCCTCTTTGGCCTCGCTGCGGGGGGCAGGAGATGAAGAATTCTGGGCCACCTTTTCACCAAGGTAAATGGAATGTTGGATCCAGCTGCCTGAGCACCTTCCAGAAGGTGGAACCTGGCACTCCCTGCTTTGCCCCACACATCTGTGGGTCGCTCACGACAGGATCAGCAGGTCTGCAAAACAAGTATGTGGAAAATCAACCAGCACCGTCAGCCCCTTTTGGCACAGATGACTCTCCACTCTAAATGAAGATGACATCTGGTTTTGGGGTTTGTCTTCACCACCGTCCTCTGTCCCCCCTCTGTCCCCCTCCTCCAGGTGATGGACATTGACAATTCTATTACTCCTAATGGAGATTTATTCCAAAATAGCTCATCAGATGATCTCGCTGACCACACCTTCTGTGTCTTCGTCTTGGCAAGACCTTCCAGGCTGGGAATGACAGACCCAGGACCTGCTCATCAGCAGGGTTGGGGGTTTATTTTTCTATTAAACTTCCAAACTGAGATTTCACCTGTGCTTCTGTCTACTGAGATAATGAATATCATTACATCTCCTCACCAGGTCCCTGAGATGACCTCCTGAAAGACAAAGACCTTGTATAAAAAATTTTTTTTAAAAAGGCCAACAAATATTGGAGATGTAACTGTTTTCATTCTTTTTTTTTTTCCACTAAAGGTAGAAAATCGAAGGAAAATTGGGAAGAGCATCCCAGGGAGCTTTGGCTCAAGCCTGTGGTGAGGCTTGCAGAAAATTGTTCCAGATGACAACATTATTATTTATATCTCTGTGGTGGGGTCGTTTAAACGTGGGGCTATTAAAGAGTAGAAAGAGGGGATGGAAAGTGCATTTCTTTTTTGAAGAAAGGTGACATAAAATGGAGATGGGAAAGGGAATGTGGATTTTTTGTGAAGAAGGGAGACAAAAGATGGGGATGGAAAGGGCAAGCAGCCATTCCAGGTTCAGGCTTCAAGCACTTGCTTCCACAGCTTCTCCTAGGGCCATGAGCCTTTCTGAAAGGGGAATCTTAAATAATTAAAATCTGAAATCTGCTCACTGAGAGAAAGAATGAGCAGCTCTTACAAAAGATTGCATTAAACCTATATTAAAGCAGAGTTCAGACTGAAGGAAAAGACCAGTTGGGGAGGGTTAAAAACCACCACAGGGATATTGTTGTGTGTGATAAATTCAAGAAATTCCAAGGGAATACTACACATCAAAATAATCCACTCATAGTTAGGGAAGGAAAGATGTTAAAGCTCTTCAGATTGCCCTAAATCGTACCGAAAGTGATGAGAAGTGTTTTTGTGGCTCTGCTGCCAACTCGTGCTATCTTTAAAAACAAACCCACATGTTCTGCAATATTTTGAGTCTAAAAAAGTAACTCAGCTGTGAAAAAAGCCAGATCTGGCTGTGTGGATTGCGTACTTCCCACTTATCCATATTTGAATGTCTTTCAAGTGTAACCTTAACTGAATAATTTGAGTTTATTGTACTTGTTTTGAGAAAATTATCTCATCACAGAGCAATCACAACATCCTTGTAAGGCTGATTGGAGAAAGCCACGCTCAGAGAGGAGTTGGGAATTGTTCCCTGTCAAACCAGGGTGTTGCATCAAGTGTGATTCTGCAGGAATCTGTGTGAGCCAGCACGATCCAATATTTCCATTTAACACCTTGTATTGAACAGACTTTGCTGACATTTGCAGATGAAACCAGGCTGTGAGGGATGACTTGTACAGGGAGATGTTTCAGAGGAAGAGTCTGTTCTGGAGCCTGGAGGTGCAGTCCTCTATTTTTTAAGGAATAAACACAAGCAGGTGCATGCCAGGTAATCCAGCAGGAGTTCAGCAGGAGTGGAGCAGCTTTGCAAAAACCTGGGAATTATTATGGATTACAAACTTGATGTGGGATGTGAAATTGAAAAAAAAAAGGGGCAGGGACACCTTCCACTGTTCCAGGTTTCTCCAAGCCCCGTCCAGCCTGGCCTTGGGCACTGCCAGGGATCCAGGGGCAGCCACAGCTGCTCTGGGCACCCTGTGCCAGGGCCTCACCACCCTCCCAGGGAACAATTCCTTCCCAATATCCCATCCAGCCCTGTCCTCTGGCAGATTTGCAGCACAAAAGTGATACAGCTCCCTAGACTTTATGGGAATTACCTGCAGGAATATTTGGAGAATGTACTCAGATAGCTCATAACAAACGCAAGGATTCAGACCTTCATTCAAAGCAGAAAAAAGTACGTTGTGCTCTGGGGACCACTTTTTGTGCCCTCAAAATTATAAATAAGGTCGACCCAGCAGCAGATGACATTTGCTACAAACCTGAAGTGAAAGGAGGAAGATTCCTGGATTGTCTCTCCTCTGTGTTCTTTGCTGTTCCCTGTGGATCCACCTGTAGCACACAGCACTGCTCCCGGGATGAGCACAGTGCTCGTACTGGGGTTGTCTGTGAAAATCCCTGGGATTAGCGGGGACAGCACTCCAAATCCAGCTCCACCCCGTGATTTGTGTCACCTTCTGTCACCCTGTGGGAAGCTGCTACTGCTCTGCTGATTCCCAGAGAAATATGGACTCACGAATGTTCTGAAGTAAATATAATTCTCAGAGAAGGACGTTTGGGATGACATCCCCCTCCCACAAATCCTAATCCTGGGAGCTGAAATTCCTTAACATCATCTGCAATGCTTCCTTGTGTGACTCTCTAAAGTGGAATAGCACTCAGCAGTTTTGGACTTTGAACTTTGGTTTTATGTTGGTTTCTTCCCCCCACAAATCCCTGCGAGATATGGTGACCATGATCTGCTTCGGGTGCAGAGTCGGTAAAGCTCTTCCTCTGTGGGGGCTGGGCTGAAATTCTAATTTAACCCTTTGTGAGGTTACGTAAGGAACGGTGCTCAGGAGCAGTGTTCATCCCTTTTTGAGGCCAGGAGGAATGTGAGGGACAGGTCCCATCTAGGTTTGTGCCTCTCCACTGTGATAAGGCACAGGAGACCAGAAAAGTGACCCGTGGGAGAAGGAAGGTCGCCTGCAGAGCCCTGGGGCTGCCACAGCCTCAGTTCAGAGCAGGGCTGGGCCAGGGTGGGTCACTGCACACCCTGAAGGAGGAATCAGAGGCCCACANCCTTGAACAGCAAGCTCAGAGGAGCTTTTTTGTGTCTGTCTGGCCTAAGAGAGCTGCTGACAAGATACAAGAAATTTCAGGGTTACACACTAGGCAATACAGGATTTAAAAAATATAAAAGTTAAAACCTAAGGCATCACCAGCACCCTCTGGGGGATGTCTGGGTGATATCCCCAAATCACCTCTGCCTACCTGCAGCTGGAGGAATATTTTCCATATTTAGTTCGTAAAGATTTCTGAAATGGTGACTGTGAGACCGGGAGCGACATCACAAGTGGGAAATTGTGGGAATTTCTGGCCACAGCCTGCTGTTGTTTTATCTCTGTGGTGAACAACATAACAGCAAAGAGATGCTTATGCCGTATTCATCCAAACCACCCAGACACCTGAAATGGCATTTTTCTTGTCTTTGAGAGACTATATTTGCATATATTTACATGAATTTACAGTTTTAAAATGCATTTATCTCCACAAACAAAATATTAAAAAAATATATTTACTACAGTATCTCACGGTGTAGGGAAAAAATTGAGTTTGTTCTCAGCTTCCAAATGAAAAATAAGGATCATTGGATAAGGAATAAGGAAAATGCTTTCCAGTTGTTCAAATAAAATAAGCATTAGCAAAATACAGCCTAAACAAAAGAAGAAAAATACATCCTTACGCAACATAATTGAAATTTCCCATTTTAGTAAGTTTGGCCCTGTTGTCTCAATACCTGCTCTTCTCTAATATTACAAAAAAATAGGCACAGATGGCACCTGAATTTCCATTGTAATAAATCAGGAGAAAAGACATCACTGTAAACCCTTCTGTGGTGGATTTTTCATCCAGCAAAACAGGAAAATCCAGCCTTGCTGGACACACAGTCAAAGGACTCTTCACAATAAACCCATCTCCTGTAATTTGTTTGCGGTTCCACCATCCAAATGGTCGCTCTGAGGACCAGAGCAGCTGTGGCTGCCCCATCCCTGGAAGTGTCCAAGGCCAGGGTGAACGGGGCTTGGAGCAACCTTGGATAGTGGAAGGTGTCCCTGCCCGTGGACACCTCTAGAACAGACGTGAAAGTGAGTTTGTTAAGGTTTGTCAGGTTATTAAAAAAAAAAAAGCCAATTGGAAATCCCTTCCCAGGTGCTCAGCTGTTATAAATTTTCAGAAAAATGTGAGTCAAAACTGCAAAAAAAATTCTGTGCGGAAGACAACTGGCAGCGGGAGCTGTTGGAGCTCTGTGATCATGGACACAGCTCCCAAACCACGATGTCCCCAAGTGGGCTGAGAAACCCCCAGTGCTGCTGTGCTCGTGGAGACAGCACAGTCCCTTGGACAGAAATCCTACAGGAGCTGTAGAAATTGCTTTGCCAGTATTTTAGGTACAGGAAGTGATAGCAAATCTATTTGGTTACTCAGGAATCCTGTATTTTTCCCTGCTCACTTTTTCAATTAAGAACTTTTAGGAAAAGGCATACCTTTGCCAGAATTTTAAAAATTTTCCTGGATCCATGATGAATAATAGAGAAAATAAATAGAATTGTACAGAATCCCAGAATGATTTGGTTTGGAAGGGACCTTAAAGCCCACCCAGTTCCACCCCCTGCCATGGGCAGGGACAACTTCCACTGTCCCAGGTTGCTCCAAGCCCCGTCCAGCCTGGCCTTGGACACTGCCAGGGATCCAGGGACAGCCACAGCTTCTCTGGGCTGATAGCGAGGAGACAGTGAAATTGCCTTAGATACAACCGAACCAACTTGTTCCTTATCAAACTCATTTATATAAAATTAATCTCATAAGGCTGCCGATTTTGCAAGGTGTGCCCATTGTGGTTCCATTCCTGTGGAATTCCTGACTGACATTTCACAACATCCCATAAGTTAAGAAGAGAAGAGGCAGGGGAAGCAGGTACTTGAAAACTGGGCACCTGGGAAGTGGGTACCTGACAAAGCACGACCCCACGTATTAGCAAAGGGAGTGTTCCCAGCAAAGTCAGGTGAAAGCTCTTCTTCTCCAGCTTTGTTTTCCAGCCTGCACCAGTGACCTTGATTCCCAGTGCAAAGACACAGGAGCAGTGAGATCTCCCTCAACACTGCCTCAAATACGGAGCTGGATCTTCAGCCAAGAAAGCTGGAAGGCCTCCAAGCACTCTCCCCAGGTGTGTCTGGGTTTTTTCTGTAAAGAGGCTGAACATGACTTGCAGCAGGGAAGACACCTGGGCAGCGTTTACCGTGGTTCCAGGAAGGTTTGTCAGAATGTCCTGAGCGCTGCCAAAATGCCAAGCATCAAAATGGGGACTGGCCCCTAATTTTCCATATTGCTGTCAGGGGAACAGCATTAATCAGAAGTACTCCATGACTCTCCTTCCCACAGAAGGAAACACTTATGTATGTGGATAAATTCTGCAAAGCCAAACCCCGGGTTTAGAACCTCAGGAAGAGCTGAGCAGAGGATCCTTATGTCCTTGTACCACCTTGCTCATCACGAAGGTCCAAGTCTCAGTGTTTCAGAAATGCTCCTACTCTTTCCTTCAATTCTAAGCTGGGCTGATCCAGCCTGGTCACAGGAATTTCTGTGGATGATGGACCTCCCACTCCCAGCAGGTTCCCTGCAGTAGATCAGGGTGGCTGAGCCTTTACCAATCCAAATATTGGATGGAATATCGGAGAGGGTGAAGGTACTTCACCTCTTTGGTGGCCTGTGCAAGGGCTGCAGAGAAATCTGGGGGAGAGAGCTTTCCCTAAAAGCCACCTTGAACCTCCCAGGCTGCAGTTTGTGACTATTGCCCCTTGTTGGACCATCTTTACCACTTAGTTCTCTTCTGTCCTCTTTGTCAGAGTCCTCCAAGTAGACATAGCTGCTGGTAAATCCATCCTTCAGCCTTCATCTGATTAACTCAGCTCAGATCCCATCACCTCTCCTTGGACGCCCTGTGGTCCAGGCATGACCATGGAAGTGCATCATCCCTGGAAGAGCTCAAGGCCAGGTTGGACAGGGCTTGGAGCAACCTGGGATAGTGAAAGGTGTCCCTGCCCATGGCAGGGGTTTGGAACAAGATGGGCTTTAAGGTCCCTTCCAGCCCAAACCATTCCATGATTCCATGATTGCCCTCTTCACCCTCCAGTTGTTCAGCATGTCAGGATCTTCCTGGGGAGCAGGAAAGAGGCCAGGGAGGACACCTGGTGAGGCAATGAACTGGGGAGGTTTTCTCAAACAGCTGAGAATTTATGTCCATGTTCTCCTGGAACACTTGGCCCGAGTGCCCCTCGGTCCTGAGCAGGAGGCTGAATCCAGGTCAGATCTTCTGGCCTTGATCTCTTCTTCACAAGAACTCAGCTGCTCTGCACTGGGCACACTTCGGGTGTTACTGACAGAAAGGGATTTGCATTTCTCTGAAACAAAATTTATAGGAGGTTTATGGTCCCTTTCAGAAAACATCTGATATTTTTCAATCAGGGCAAACCAGCAATTAAATGGGGCGGACACTTTCATAAAGCACTCCTGGATATTTTGATGCTTTGCAGAGGTCACACTGCTCCAACTAATCTTCCTTTGTGGATGGAACGAGGCCAGTTCTGGTTCATATATTGTGCTGTGTATTTTTTAAAGCTGAATTGTTTATTGTGCATTGGATTTTAATTTGCTTAGTGGTTTCCTGGGATTCCGAGTTACATTATTTGTTGGGAAAAGGACTTTGTAAAATTATAACTACTGGGCCCAGTGGATTCCTTGATGTAGCAATTCAGTGCTGATATGCAAAGATTACAAAATAATCAGTCAATGCTCAAACAGAGCATTGTGAGGTGTGAGGGTTTCCTCACAGTAACTAGAATAGGAAGCAATTTCTTAGGAAAAAACTGCAGACAACTGTGGAGAAATCCATATCCCAGTCTTCAACTGCTGGGTGAGAAAAGCAATATTGTGTCTCTCTAGATGACCTCAATGTCTGCAGCAAAGCTGGGCAGAGAAATCCTCCCAACAAGCAGCAGGTCAGGAGTTACTGTGGTCTCTCACCTTGAAAAATAGGTCCTAGAGGGGGAATATAGCCCTGGACAATTTTCGAGGACAGGATGGAAATGGGAAAGAGTCTGAGAAAAAATCAGACTTCAGTGATTTGTTGGGTGAAGAAAGGCTGTGGGTCTGAGTGGAGACGTGGCCCAGGGACTGTGTCACACAGTAGTGATGCAGAGGCATTTCAAAGATTGCTGGCAACTTCTGGGGTCTCCACTCAACTCCTGAGTGTGCTGAGCAGTGCACACAGTGGCGCCTTGAACGTGCATTCCCTGTGAGCTTCCCCCAAATCTAACCACACTGCTAATTTTATTTTTTTTAATAACAGAAGCCCCCTCAGCAGAGCCCCAGAAATGCCACAGAAGAGCACTGGTGTGGCCGTGAGCACTTTGCACACA
The DNA here is from genome assembly GCA_013400655.1 of Mystacornis crossleyi. NCBI lineage: Eukaryota > Metazoa > Chordata > Aves > Passeriformes > Timaliidae > Mystacornis > Mystacornis crossleyi. The sequence goes on along the minus strand of VYZQ01023062.1, from coordinate 6,281 downwards.
CCGAGGCTTCCTGTGAGGGTCTCCAGGGTCGCTGCTGCCCTCACGGGCAGCTCTGTGCTCACCACTCAGCCCCTGCTCCTCTCAGGCCTGCTGGCACTGCCAGCCCCTCTCCCACACCTTGTGTTCAAATATTCCTCTCTTTTTTCATTCTCCTCCCTTTCACCCTCCACTGATGGAAAACACAGTTTTTATTGGATTGGTGCGTTTGTTTCAAGCATTCCTTTGTTCTGAGAGGGCTCCAGGGGCCATCCTTGCAGATGGTCAGGGTGTCACAGCAACACCTCAGCACACAGTGGCTCAGTCCCGTCACAGGAACGGTCAGATGTGCCCTGCCCCTGCTCGAGGGGTAATTGCTGATTGCACCCATGACTATCTCAAGCATTTGTTTTCTGCACCAGGGAGCCCTGGGTGGCTTCCAGGACATGCAGCGTGGCCTGGCTTGCTTCCATCCTGCTCATGTTCCAGGCTATTGGAGCGACAGATTAAATCCCAGCTGCACTTCAGCAGGAGCACTCCGTGGTGCCCCCGCTCCCCTTGTGCCTGTGAATCTCCACCGCAGGCGTTGGTTCAGATTCATTCTCTTCCCGGTTCCTCAGAGGCTTCTGCACTCTCTGAACTTGCTCCTGCTCCGTGAGCCTTGAGCTCACATCCCACACGAGCTCTTGGTCTCTGCCATCAGCACCACAGCTCCCATGGTAGAGGATCACTCCGGAAAACACCCCAGTCTCCTTACAGGGACCTCAGTCTTTGTCTCAGACATGAGCGGGGTAGTCAGGACAGCTGGATGTTACCTTAGCTTCCTTCAAGCATATGGAAGAAAAGGATAAGGACAATAACCTTGATGCTGACTCCTGGATGAATAAAATCCTCTTCCATGCATAGGACAAGGGGGAATGGCTTCCCAGTGACAGAGGGAAGAGTTAGGTGGGATATTGGGAAAGAATTCTTGGCTGCAAGTATGGGGAGGCCCTGGCCCAAGGTGCCCAGGGAAGCTGTGGCTGCCCCTGGGTACCTGGAAGTGTCCAAGGCCAGGCTGGACAGGGTTTGGAGGAACCTGGGATAGTGGAAAGTGTCCCTGACTACGGCAGCAGAGTGAAATGAGATGAGCTTTAAGATCCCTTCCCACCAAAACTATTCCACGTTACGATTCTCTAGGTCAGTCAGTGCTGGCTGTGAATGTCCAGGAGGGTTGCTGTCCTGGGAGCCATCCCAAAGTCTGTGCACATCCTTTTCGGAGACACCTCCCGTTTTTGGATTCACCGTCATGGCAAAGAGTGGCCATTAGCCCAGTGAAGTCCAGCCCCTCCTGACTCTCACAAGTCAGTCAGGACACCTCAGCAGATACAGGACTTCATGTGGTATCAGATGGTACAAGGAAGGGCCAGACTGAGAGCTGACATCTTCCAGCTTGGACAAGTGAAAGGGAAGCTGGAGGCTCCTTTTATTCCCTTATCTCTTTATTTTCTCACGTTTGTTGCTCTCCAAAACCCCTTGATTGCTCCCACCTCCCCCAGATAAGTCATTGTAGACTTGTGCAATCCTCAAATGCTCTTCCCATGTGTCCCACGGCATGTTCCACCCTCCAGCCAGTAACTCCTGTCCATCTGTGAGGTGTTCCAGAGACATTTTATGTCCCAGTTTGTCCCGGTTTTCCTGGCAGGCACCGGGGAGCATGGATGGTGTCAAGTGAGAGGAGGCTTTTCTGCGTCCTCACAAGGAGGGAGCCCAGAGGTGCAGTGGCAGGTGGGGACCCAGAGTGACACCCCTGAGGGGGTTCATCTCTTACAATAAACACAATGTCAACAGATCTTTGGAAACGATGGGGCTGAACCCAAACCAACGGCAGCCATATGCTCTGTCCTGGACAATTTGCACTGGAATGGTGAAGAGTTCCCCAGTTTTACCAGTTGCCCAGAAGGAGCTGTGGCAGCTTTCTCACACAAGTTGTGGGAAACAGCCTATTTGTCACCCTGGAATTGACCTGCTCTTCCCAGCAGAGCTCGTTTCTCCCACAGTTTGGGGGCTGCAGGGCACAATGTTTTTCAGCTGCCTCTTTGGGAGCACTTTGCTCCCATCTTTCAGATTTTCTATTTAACCTACTGCTTTTCTTACATCTTCATCAGTATATCCAATAATTAGCTGAAAGTGACTGGAAATTGTGGCTGGACATTTTTACATTCGGCTCCCTCTTGTGCTCATTCCATCCTCCTGCTGACTCCTCTCTTCTCATGTTTTTCCACAACCTTTTGCCAGCAGGATGCTCTCACATCTCACCCACGGTGCTCAGGTGGAGCCGAAATTAAAGGAAATGTGCCTGCCCATCCCTAGCAGAAATATCACTCCTTGGAGGAATAAATTGGGAGCTAAACAAGAGCTGCTGCCAGGCAGAGCTGGCACCAACCCACGATGCTGATAATTGGGTTTGAATCGTGAACGGCTGCCAGGGGAGGCTCAGCATCTGCCCAGAGCAGCCAGACCATGAGTGGGAAGGATGGGGACATTCCCTCCCTTATTCACCCTGCGCTGTGTCATGGGCAGCACCGGGGCTGAAGGGAGCAGAGTGGGGATGAGGGAGAAGTGCAGGAACTGCGAGAGACAGACACTCCAAGGATCCCAGAATCCCAGAATCAGTTAGGCTGGAAAAGACCTTTGAGATCACTGAGTCCAACCTATGACCTGACACCACCTTGTCACCCAGACCACGGCACTGAGAAGGACTGGGTGACATCCCTGCGAGAGGTTGCGTGGCACAAGTCACTCCAGACTTGCAAGCTCCACCCAAATTCCTTCCAAGAAGTTTGGAGGAGCAGCAGGACTGTCCTGACGTGTAAGTGTTCTGTCTTGTGATAATCTCTGTGTTTTGGCTTGGGGTGAATGCCCAGAGCTCTCAAAATGCTGTGAAGCCAGGAACCTTCGTGTGTGCAACGGGCAGGTCTGGGAGATCCCCAAGTGTCCGTGGTAAATAATTAGACCCTTAATTACAGGTTGCACACACCATCTCAGTGATATCTTGTGGCTGTACTTCAGCTATGCTGTATTCCTGCAGTTTCTGTTTTTTTTCTGTTGAAAAGGCCTTGAATCCTGCCCATAGGGAAAAGGGATTTTTTTTTTCTTTCTGTTTTTATGTCTCTGAGTGTTTCTGGGCATGAAACATCCATTTATCTTTATTGTTTTTTCACAATTTTTTTCAACTTGGCTAGTGCTGGAGACGGTAATGGAACTGTATTTCAGCTCTTTCTATGCAATAATTCTACCTGGACCATGAAAACCATGTTTGCTCATTGGCCATGAGGGGCTGGGCTGGGTGAGCCAGAGCACTGCAGGTTGAGGAAAAAGCACTTTTCAGGACAATGCTGTGTATTTGGGGGATAGGCTCTGAGAGGAAAGGGATGAAAGGTGAGGGCTCCATGGGCTGGAGTGACCAGAGACAGGGAGCTTGGAGCAGTGAGGGCTGGGGATAAATGGGACACAACTGCAAAAGAGAATGGGAGCAAAGTCATTATAAATGAGGTGTAGCTGCAGGAGAGAGCAGGAGCAAAGCCATCCCTTTATGCAGATATCAGTGTATCCTCACCTGAGCTGATATTCCTGAAGGCAGAGTCTTTCCAAAGGGGAAGAAGTTGTCATAACTGATGTCATGTTAGAATGGGGCACAACAAGCACCACCCTGTTTTGTTTTGAGTTATTAATCTGTGAACCTCAGGTCTTCGGGGCAATGGTGATGCAGCAAGTTGAGAACTTGTCCTTATCTGAGAGCAGATTCTGAAGTGTTCCCCTTCCAACTGAAGAGATGATTGTGACAGCAGGGCCTGGGTCCATCCCAGCTGGCTGGGGGCTGGGGATTTGTACAGTGTGATTCATCAACTTATTCCAGATATTCCCTTTAACGTGAGGTGAACTCACTCCACTGACTGGAGTCATTAAAACTCACTGAGAAAGGAGTTCAAAGGGTTCAAAGTTCTGAGATGTAGGTGTTTATATTTTGTCAGATTATTCTCATTCTTATTGTTCCAGAGTCTTTTAACTTGTAGAGTAACTACAGTTTCAGGGACACTATTACAACATTATGTGGTTTCATTAGTGCTCCTTAGGGCAGAATTTGGTCTCTTAAACCAATAAAATAAGTTTTGTTCTTGTCTGTTTTTGATGCTGGGAATGTTAATGAAGCATCTTCTATTTGTTTGGTTCCCTGATGAGTAATTCTAAAAACATTTTTAAGCACTGTGTTTCTATAGGCTGTTGCAGACACATTGAGCCACTTTTTAAAGCACAGATTCAGTGAAAATTGAGCAGATGGGCAGATTTTGCATGTTTGTTGTACGGGTTGTGGAGCCAGTCTCTGACATGGGTGAAATAACAGTGGGCTATTTTTAAATTCAGCAGCAAGCGTACACAGAAGCTTAAACATTATTCATAGTGGTAACTTAGATTCTGTATAAAAATGGGAAGTTCACAAAGAGCTGTTAAAACTGGTGTAAAACACCTGCTAATTGAGTCAGGTCACCCCTGGTCACAGAGCTGGTTCTGCCCTTCTCAGGGTGCTGTTTAGGCACAAAGTGACAGAAATAAATTTGGACTCAGGATTGTGAATCTGGCTGCTCTCCATGAGTGACTGGACCACCCAGAACTCCACCTTGTCCTGTCTGCCATGCACGGCCTCTCCCAAATCCTCAGTACAGATCTTCCGAGGTCCCCTTTTCACCCTCTGTGTCAGGGAAGGGTTCTCCTGCCCACACAGAGCTCTTGTTCACCTTCCCAGGGTGAGCCAGGCTTTGGTGAGATAAGCTTTGCTGCAGCTCAGGAAATTAACTTGAATTAACAGGAGTAGCAAAGAGCATCATTTGATATTAATGAGAATGAATTAGAGCCCCCAAAATGTTGAAGAGGTATGAGGGTGATTCACTAGAAAAGCCTTGTTGGTGCCTGTATTTCTATAAAACATCTCCAGCTCTCCATCACACAGATTGAGGTTGTCCAGTCTGGGGTTTCCTCCTGGCCAGTGAGTGACGTGGGATGTAAATCCTAATTTTTCTTGGAAGCTTTTGAGGGTAAACAATCACTTCTTTTGTTTCAAAGCAAGAAGAACTGGATGGTAGCCCTCACTCAAAAGAACCAGAATTAGACCACTCCAGGATCTTGCAATCAGACATCCCATCCCTTGGGCTTGGCTGTGTCAGGAATGTCACGGCAGCAATATTGTCCCCAGGAAATCAGCTCCAAATGAGCCTGCACTCATCTCTCTGGGCATGATCACACAGGACGGGGGCAGTTCCAAAGGTGTTATTGCTGTTGCTATAGCTCAGACTAAATGCTTGAACATATGGGGTTGTATAAGGTATGGGGTGTGATTGCCTACAAAATCCAGAGGAAACCAACACAGCAGCAGCTCTGTAAGGCAAGGTTCACATGGTTCTGTGTGCTGATCAGGGAACTGAAATTATCTGAGAAAAGGCAGGGAATTTCTGGGCTTTCAGTGACAGTTTCTCTACTCAAAACTGAAGCCGAAGAACAGCTCACAGAGTGAAAACACTGAGAGAACCAGAGAGAAGGGAGCAGGAGGGTTTTTTTTTTCATCTTCTCTGAGACATGTCCACATCCAAGAGTGTGTGTGGACAAGCAGCAGAAGGACGTTGCTCTGCGAGAAGATCCACCTCACAGCAGACCATGCACTTGGAAGGGTCTTTGTGCAAGTTTCTATAACCCCCTGTGTGGTGCCCCCGTCACGCTTCCCTCTGGATTTCCACGCTGTGCAGCCTCTGCCATGCCCTGCAGTTTGGATATTCACTTTAAGGTCAGAACCATGCTGCCCTGCCCCTCTGCTTGGTTTTATTTCAGCTCCAGCCAGGGCTGCAACCACAATATCCCCTAATTCTGAAGTGGCATTGAGGAGCCAGGACTGTGCAATTGTGATGGTCCTGCCTGCCCTTGTGTCTGACACAGTACCTGTCGCAGTGAGGTGGTGTTGGCCACTGACAGCACAGAATCCTTGATTCACTAAGGTTGGAATAGAAGGTCACAGAGTCCAACTATTCCCCCAGCACTGCCAGGGCCACCACTAAACTTGTCCCCAAGTGCCACGTTCACACATCTTTTGAACACCTCCAGGGATGGTGACTCCACTACTGCCCTGTTCCAATGCCTGAACACCCTTTCTGAGAAAAAATTTCCCAATATCCACCTTAAACTTGCCTTGGTGCAACTTGAGGCCGTTTCCCCTTGTCCTGCCCCTGTTCTCTGAGAGCAGAGCCTGACCCCCCAGGCTGCTCCCTCCTGTCAGGGAG
>VYZQ01023056.1:0-19182 GCA_013400655.1 Mystacornis crossleyi | reverse complement strand
ATTTTTTAAACAAATTAGTTCAGTTTCATGAGCTGTGACTCCAGGTGAAGATGCAGAGATGCACATCCAGGTCACGATGACACATTTATCACTCTGCACTGGGAAGTCTTAATACCAGAATAGCTGGGAACATGGATTCATGCTCCAAGCCTCCTGACCTTGGTATAAACAAGAATGGTTACCACAAACTACCTGTACTGCACAGCTAGAACCAGGACCCTCAAAGACATCAAGGACCAGGAAAACCGCACCCAAGGCTGTGACAGAGCAAGGCAGGACAGACCGGGGAAAACATCCAGCAACAGTGACATCTGCTCTACCATGGGTCAGGAAGAGAAAGACCACGTAATGTTCACAGAGCACAATAGTAACATAGTTGGGGGGGGGTAGGGGGGGATCATGTTGTTTCCAATCAATTGAAAAGGAGTCAATAAAGCAAATTATCACTGCTTTGGTAGGATTACAACCCCAAAAGCCATTAAAATCTTCCCTTTTCATGTGCATGTGTTTTGTTTATAAGTAAAGGAAGGAAGACAATTCCATTAAATAAGAAAATAAATTGATAATGGTTCTCAGTATCAGGCTTCATTTTCAGCCACTCACTAAAACCACATTCTTGTATATTGTACAACTGGAATGCACTGGCAGTAAGGGATTTCATTTCAGTCTTACAGACAGGGATCAGAGAAGCCTGGCCAGGCAGGTCAGTGAGACCCAGAATGGAAGGAGCTCCTTCCCAAGGCTCTCTGCAGATGTGCAGGACAAGACGCTTTGTCCTGCAGCACCCGGCCCCAGGAAGACCACACTCACAGAGTTATTCACAAGGAACTCTCTGCAGTTCTTCTGCCTTTTATTGCTCTCAAGGCTGCATCCACAAACCTCTGCAGAAACAGGAGCTCCAGTGTTCCCTTAATTCTTGTACTTGAAAGGAAGTGTTTCAGATGACAGCACAAGAGACTGATAATGGGAAGCAAAAATTTGGTGGAGAATAATTCAAATGTGAAACTGTTAATGAAATATGCAAAATATTTCCAGAAGCAGGAACGGATAGGAAAAAACCAAAACAAAACCAAATGCTGAATTTACTGTAATCAAGTGTGAACACAGAGAATAAATATATCTACCTTCCAAACTGGGATTTGACTTTCTAATCCCTTGTCTACAGATTTCAGATTTGCTTCTTTTTTAAACACATGTTCTGTGAAGGATGTTTCTGCAAGATTAAGACATGAAGTAAATACTTCAGCATTTAGAAAACAAACAGGAAAAACTGTTTGTTGTTCAAGATTTCTTGAATTCCTCAGAACATAGCAAACAGCTTCTGCTCCTGTTTAATATAAAGGGTTTACCAGTATGTAAGTAAACAGTGTCCCTTGTTACCAAACAGGCAGCAGAGAACTCTGACAAGCTCAGAACAATTCTAGGCACAATTCACAGGGCTGCAGATAAGAAAGGAGGAGTTGAACAATTTAAAGCAGCTTGTGGAGGAGAGGAAAGAGAGCTGCATGCAATTTCATTATTACTTCAATTTCTGTAGTACATAGGAGCAGCATGAGAAAGAATCCCACTGTGCTGGACACTGTAAACATGGAGCAAGAGCAAGCTCTCCCAAAAAGCCTCTGATTAAAGCATAAAACAGAAGGTAAACACTAGCACAAGGTCACACAGAAGACAATTTGCAATTCCTACTCAAAGTAATTTTACTTCTACAGAACACACAAAAAACTTAAACTGGGTTTAAAAATAAACACTGTAACTACTGTCACCCAGTCCTTATAAAATGCTGCTCGTGCCAGCCATCAGGACAAGTTTTCAGAACATGGTGGGTACCACACAGAGGATGGACGGTACCACAATTCCCATCTTACATAGGTGCCAAAAGACATTTAAACATAATTGCAGTGGATTCCAGATTAAAACAGATCAGCCCTCAGCCTGTGAACACAATGAATCAGCCTCAGCTTAAAAGATGGTACCCTGCTTTAGGCTGGGAGAGAGTTAATTTTCTCCCTAGTAGCTGTACAGTGCTGAGGCTTGGATTCACCCTGAGAATAATGTTGATGTTTCAGTTGCTGCTGAGCAGAGCTTACCCCCAAGTCAAGGACTTTGCAGTGTCCCGGCTCTGCCAGCGAGGAGCTGCACCAGGAGCTGGGATGGAGCACGGCCAGGACAGCTGATCTCCGTGGACAGAGGGATATTCCACACCGTGGGATGTCGTGCCCAGTGTGTGAACCGGGGCAGTTGGCCGGGAGGGCCGACGGCTGCTGGGAGCCGGGCTGGGCATGGGTGGCTGGGTGGTGAGGGACTGCACTGGGATCACTCATCGGTCTGGCTTGTACTCCCCTCTTTAATGATCTCCCTTTCAATTATAATAATAACACTAATAATATCATTATTGCTTAATTCAAGTATTAAACTGTTCCTCTCTCAACCCACAGGTTTTACCTTTTTCTGATTCTCCTCCCATTCCCCCAACATGCATTTAAACCATGACAGATGGTTTCCAGAAGCAGATCCAGTCAGCTGAGGTCTCTGCAGCAATCCTGGAGCATCAGATAAAACATTCTATGCTCATAGACAAAACCAATCCTCAGGACACTGCCAGGCTCCTGGCAGGAGCAATTTTATGGCAAAAAGAGAGTAAGCCTTTTGGGGGAAGTTTTATGGGGAAAAGGGCGATGCAGATAGACCAGGATGAATCTTATATATACAAATTGACATGAAGAGACATGCAATGATTGACACTGTACATAATAAACACAACTGGGAAGAGTCTAGACAGGCTTTCAGTGTGTAAATATCAAATTATATGAAATACGCTGGAGGGACTTGTAGCAACCCCTAATTTTAAGGTTCTACCTGAAATTTAAAAGAAAGGCAGCAATACCCTCTCTGGCTCCTTGCCTAAGCAGATTCTGCTGATTTGCTTAATCAGACAAGGTGGTTTATAAACACCTTTACAAGTTTATTCTCAATGAGTAAATTGAGAAAACTTATGGGTCTGGCTATTTTTTTCCTGAAGAAAAAGGGGGTGAGGGAAGAGAGTCCCCTTTCCCTTCATCCCTCTCCTTCATTCCTCTTCATTTTCACAGCAAGCTGCAAAACTGCATTGTGCCCAGCACTGTCACTGTCCTGCCCAATGCCGACAGGATGGATTCTGTTTTCCCTCTGAGAAAAACATGAAAATAGTTTCCCACTGCATTCTTCCCAAACACTTTTGCCTAAATTATTAAAAGGCAATGTTAACTGCTCCTACCACAACCCCTGTGCTCTGTAAACACTTCTCACAAAGCACATCTGAACCACCAATGCTTTATCATCTCTCCAATTTCAGAAATGTACCAGTCCTGCAGTTAAAACTCCTCACATGCTTTTGTGATGGGTAGCAAAACCAGAAGTCAGTGGTACACTACATAACCTGCTGAGTAAAGTTAAATGAAAGATTTGGGGGGTCTGAAAAGGGGATTTGATCTTTCACTCAATAAATAAACAAATAAGCAAGTGACCCACAAGATGAATGAAGCTCACCCTGAACACAGGGAGGAGAACTCCAGAGGGATGACCAGGATTGTATCAAAAAACCTCAAGTTCTACGAGCAACAGATGTCTCCTCTCAAACCATTCCTCTTGGGAACAAAGATAAATCACTGGGTTTCTGCTGGATGCAAAGCCATCAGGTGTAGCTCACCTGTCTCACACCAGCTACATCTCTGTGCCTGCACATCTGGGAATCTCCACCACAGAGCATCACAATGTGGAAGAAATTGGATCCTCCCCAGACAGGCTGCTCTTTGTGTTGACTCCCTCTGAAAATTTACTTTTTTCTCTTCTCTTTCTGTCCTTCTTAAGAGGAAAGCTGGACAAGGAATGTTTTAGCAGACCCGTCTCAAAATGCTGAAATTGCTTCAAAGGTTCCCTGATGGAGAAATATCAGCACAATAGTGAGTTTTTAACAGAAAACTTGAATCCCATGAGAAAATATAGTATTTTAAGAAATTTAATACTTCCCATCTCCTTATAAGAATAGTACTGATTTTCTTTTCAGCCAAAGCACTTCAAACACACACATACTTCAATCACAACAAGCTTGAGGGCTCAAAGTTACATGCCAAGAGGATCTGGCGAAAAACTACCAGCCAAGACTTTTGGTCCAGCAGTGAAGTGAACAGCTTGCCACAAGTACTTCCATGGCCCACGGTGGGCCAAAAGCAGCACTGTGTGTTTATTTTATTAACAGCAAGCTCACTTATCTTAAATATGCCTGACATCACCATTACTCCACATCAGATGCAATTCTCCAGCTCTGTCTCCTCCTCTCCTCCAGGCTTCCAGTAAAATTAGACCTGTCATTAAACTTCCAGTAAAATTATTACAGTTGGCAGGTATTTTTCAACACTGATTTGGAAGCCAAGAAACTGAAGCAAAACAAACAAACAAAAAAATTAAGTCAAGCATTACCCAACTTTTCTCAGAAACAGCTTGTTCTGTAGATCAAATACTGTCACTGATGGATGGTTTTGCTCTCCACTATTTCACATGCTCTATGAACTTCACAAAAGAACTGGCTGGATACCTTACAAAATTTTCCTATGATAAAATAGTGAAAAATGTCTTAAGTCCTTCAAAACAACAACAAAAATAGTGACAGAGAGAAGAAGACCTACTCAAAAACAGCAGACATGTTTATCGTGGAGAAAACAATGGAAAGAAAAAGGAAAGCAAAAACGAGCCACAGTCCTTCACACAATTTCTAAGCAGCATCCATCACCACCATCACTTTCTTCTACATGCAGATGATATGCAAACAAGCCCTTTAGATAATTTAGTCCATATATATGCTGTGTAGGTGTTTGCAAAAACACTAATGCCAGCATCCAGTCACTACAACGGGTGTGCTTTCTACTTTAGTGCATTAAAAAATTGTTAGAAGAAGTCACAGAAAAATTTGACAAGAAAGAGAACTCCATTTTCAGAAGTATCTTAAGTCAGTTCACCTCCAGTTTATTTTCCATTAGCAGCAAGGCTGATGTTAGAGCTGTTTCCTCCTGGCATTGCTAACTCAGCACTCCCTTGATTCCCACACTTTATCATTGCCCTTTCCTGTTTTCATACTCACTGCTGCCTTTTGAGGATGCTGAGTAGGGGCAGGAGGAAAATGGAGACGAGAGCCCTCGGCTTTCTGAACAGCCACCTCAGGAAGCAAAGCATTTAACAAACACACTGGAATGCTGATCTTTAATTTTCAGGTCATTTAGCCACAGATGTGATGTACAGAAAGGAAAAAGTGATGTTCTAACAATCCCTGAGGTTTCAAAAACAACAATTCTGTCCATTCAGAGAATCACACCTAGCACTTCTTCCTCTGTCTACATCTGCCATTTCTGCCTCACTCCACACTCTTTAAAAAATTCAGGATGTTTAACAAAAAGTGAACCAGGTCTGGCTGCAAACATCTTTTGCCAGGATAACTCTCAAAATTGCCTAAGGGCTTGAGACACTCAGATGCTTTAACTAATGACTGAACAGGACACTGCATTTTGTATGGCTCTGAGCCCTTTGACAGTGTCTTTTTTTCCTTTACATATACATAGTGAAGAGGATGGATCATTCTGGAGATGAGTCACTACTGAAACAACATAATAAATGCCTGTGAAATGCTGTGGGGTTTGTGCTTAACATTCTCCAGCTCCTTTTTGGGAGAATTTGGCATGGTTCTGGCAGACGCTCCTCCCACAGAAATCAAGCAGGAATTTTGTCAGTGAAATTAATCTAGAAGCGCTTAATATTAATTTCAGTCTCCACTTATCTTCTCCTTCTGCTTCAAGTTCACTTCCTCACAAAGCTGACAAAGGAGAATGGAAAGCCACCAAGAGCAGGGTGACTGCTGAAACCAAACCCACAGCCAGGAAAGGTTTCCACAGCTCCAGACAAAGCCCCAGCACATTTGCTGCTGTTGTTGTGTTGCGTTTCTGAAGATCACCTCAGACAAAGTGCCTGAATATGTACATTGCTACAACGTGCTTTAGGCTGGCTTCCACTTGTAACAAGTTCAGCAGCAAGACCTTTCGGCCGAAGCCAACTAACACACGTAAAATGCGGGGAGAGTGAAAGGTGTGGGCAAGTGAGGCTTTGGTGCCAAGCAGTCGACAGAAAACCCAACCTAAACCCAGGGCTGCCTGCTGCCATGGTCTGTCTGCACGACACCCACCCGCCCTCCCGAAATCCTGACAAACCTGTACACATCTCCTTCGACACAGGCACTGCAGTAATTACTGCCATCCAATTCAATCTGCATACAAATCAGTAATTAACTCAGAACATGCAAAAGGTACCAAACCCGGAATCGCAGGTAGTGTCCCTGTCTGTCACCAATGCTAATCTCGGGGTCATCAGGGGACTCTGGATGCTTACCTGGACAGCTGTCCTATGCTGCAATCCGCCCTACTGTCTCTGCATGTATCCTGCTACTTACTAATCCCTATTACCTTCTTATTTATCCTTACTACTTTCTTATTTATCCTTATTACCTTCTGGCTCTGCACAACTCCCTGACAGAAGGGGGCAGCTGTGGGGGTCGGGCTCTGCTCCCAGGGAAGAGGGCCAGGATGGGAGGGAACGGCCTCAAACTGTGCCAGGAAAAGTTTAGATTGGGAATACCGGACCAAATACTAGGCAAATTTCTTCAGTCAAAGGGTGGTCAGACACTGGAACAGGCTGCCCAGGGCAGGGGTGGAATAACCATCCCTGAGGGGTTTTCCAAGACATGTAGATGTGGCACTTGGGGACATGGGTTAGTGGTGGGCTTGGCAATGCAGGGGGAACAGCAAGACTCAATCTTAGAGATCTTTTCAAACTTTAATGACTCTATGATTGTACTTAAAAGCTACAATAAAGTTATTATTACCAATGTTACAAATATACCTTCAGTTATGGGCACTTGCACCTTTGATTAGAGGTCCTTTGGAGGAACAGGTGCATTCCTACCATTCCTGCTCCTGCATCTGCACAGAGGCATCACAGGAGATTGGACATGGCAAACCCTTTGTTCTTAGAGCCGCTGCCCAATCATTTCAGTCATTTTATGCTGTCCTCAGCTACGGTAGGAATCTGATGGAGAACACAATAAATTGCTTATTTACCATACAAGTTATAGTACTAAAAAATAACATTCTGATTGGCTGTGCATAGTTGAGTAGGCAGAAAACATCAGGAAAAATGCTACTTGCAGGCTTTGGAGGAAAAAAATGCAGTCTTAAAAAAAGTGACCAACTCTAAAAGTAAATTAATTTTTCCACTGGCTTCAAAGAGACTAAAAATAAGGGGGTTTTAACAAACCAAATAATTAAGTGTATAAACATGAAAATGAGTTTTGTCACTAGCAAACATTCATACGCCACAGACAGTGAGTCTGTGTACTGAGCACACAAGGAACAAGTGCACTCACAGCGTGGTCAAAATTCACCATTTCAATTAGACTGTCAGTCCTTTAACAGATGATAATCCATCATTCCTCGGAGACTGCCAAGAATACCAGCACTTCCTTCAGCACACATCGGAGAGGAAGATGAGAAAACAATGTAAAAGAAATGAAAGACAGGCAACCCCCGCCCCAAACCCAACAGAACAGTTGCTCCTTTTTATGAATGGGGAAACACTTTGCAATTTCACTGAGCTTTTACTCCTTTGTTCCCCTGTGCTGAACAGAGGTGGTTGGCATTTTTACACCATTTCACAGACAGGAAAGTGAAGGACCAGAAGCACAGCAGAGGCAAAAGAAGGCCACCTTTCCACCCCTCTGCTCTTATATCCATAGAAGAACAGGCCTTTTACAAATTTGACGGCAAACTTTCATTATATTCCTCTGCTTTCCCAAACTGCTGTTACCCAAAAAGCTCTGCTGGGGGTGTACAGAAACAAAGAAAGAAGCAATTCCTCCTTCAGGAAGCATTCGGAGGAATCCCCCAATCCCCCAAGCCATCCTACACAGACCCCACAAGCCCACCCAAGACTTTAAAGATGAGCTGAAAATGCAGTTACTCTCAACAACTACATCAGGTCCATGAAGTCCATTTCATCCTGCACCCAAGAGAAACCAAAAGCAGATACATGGGAAATGGTGTAGGAATACAGAAATCACCAGGTAATAACACTCCCTCCTACCCCAACCCAAGTACAGGGGCAACTCTCTTCTCTTCAAAGAGTAAAGTTGTAGGAAGTGCAACGCAGCAAGTCAACATCGATATCATGGCACAACCTGTTGGGCTCTCCTGTCCATTTCCCTGTTCCTTCCCTCCTGCCCACCTCGTGAGCTTTGGGAAGCCAATCTCCTTGCTGAAAGGCATGACTGTGCTTCCCAGAACACCTGATCTCAACTGGGGTTTCACTGCACCAACATAACACAACTGGTAATGTGGTGAGGGGAAATTTAAGAAGAGGAAATGGGAAATGGTGCTAGTGCTGGTGAGAGGAAAGTCCACAAGAACATCCTTTTGACTTGGAAGCAAAGTTAACCAAGGTATTTCTTAAGAGCTTTTTAGAAACTCCTTAAAATTTTAAACCAATAAGGAAGAACCCCACGGGACAACTTTGTGTTGCCTAAGACTTTGCAGATACCACACACATGACCTTCCCTGCCCAAAACCAGCACCGGAACTCTTTGTCCCGGACACAAGGCCGTGCTGCACCAGCTCCGTGCCTTCCCTCCATTACCTCTGCTGACAAGCCAGCTCATGTTCCTTGGTGTCCTGCCAGGACCTCTCCTGTCAAACATCCCATGTGCCAGCACAAGTGGCAACATGAAACTGCACAGAAATTCGTGCTCCTCTGGCTTTGGCAGGTCACTGCAACACCACACAACACGGGTGGCGACATAAAACAGAAATACCGACAAGCCTCCATCTACAGACCAGGGCCTTTAACCAGCCAAAGTTACTGGAATTACGAATCACTATATTCCTACAGCCAATGCTCCCTCTTTCCCAACAGTGTGTCCAGGCCATGATGAGACTGCTTTCTTCAATCAAGCCCCATCCCACCACAAAGTCTAAGAAGTGAAGGCTCATCCATTAAAACTTCACCCATACCCTCAGTTCTCCCCGCAAAACACACACACACGATTAGCTATAGTTAAGGTGCTACAGAGAAATGGATTTTAATCAAATACAATTTCTTTTTTTCTTGTTGCCGTTGCTTTGCCTTTTACGTACTTATCTACTTGTCTGTCTTGCAATCAAATCCCAGAATACAAATCAGCACCACTGAGAATCAGGGAACTAACACAAGTGGTGATTATTTTCCTGTAACGCCAGTTATTCAAGTGGTTTGTGGTAGAAAGAGAGAAGGTTTAGGGAACAAACAAGGGGTGCAGCCAAAGATCAAAGGAAATACTACTCCTAAGTGGAATATTAACATTTCCCCCTGGAAGAGGTGACAGGAAGATCAGTAAAGCACATTAAGCAGAATCACTGCAGTTTACAACTGGAATATTTACAAGCTTTTGGGCTGATCGCTAATATTTCAGAACTGAAGAAAAACCCTGACTGAATTTTTCCTCTTCTGCCTCGCCCATACCTAGTGGTGCTGCTCAGCATACTTCAAGTGACAAATTCTCTGTCTGGATCCAGCCCAATTGTATGTCACCCATTAGAAGAGAAGGGTGAACAAAAAGGAAAAGCAACACAAAATCATGTCAGCCTACAGAAATCAGCTCTGGCCCTGAGCACTCACTCAGAAAGCTTTTATTCATAGCACACACTGTATGGAGGACACAAGAAAGAAGTATTTGATTATTTCTGTCCCCAACCACACGCCTTGAGACAGCAATGCAAAGCACACGTGTGCCCTTACACAATTTCCTTTCCAACAGCAAGTGCCTCCTTTTGGCTTTGCTAGGCCATGCCTCAGTTTCTCCTCCTCACATTTCCAGCCTTGTGCCATCAGCTGTTTAGCTCTTCATATTCCATTTCAGCCCTCCACCTTGCCACCTCCTTGTTTATTACATTTACGAACATTATATTCCCATCCGCCACATCATTTTTCTGGTTATTGACACCAGCTCTGGATGGTGATGGTACAGACACAACATGCTCAGGCTCTGCCTTTACCCCAAAATGAAGAGTCAGCCAACATGAAATACCCAAGGCCAGGCAAGATGAGGCTTGGAGCAACCTGGTGTAGTGGAAGGTGTCCCTGCTATTCCAAGGGTTGGAATGATATAATCTTTGAGGTGCCTTCCAACCCAGGCCATGCTATGAACATCTGTGAATACCTCCTTTGCTGGGCATCGTGGTGGCCAACCATTACTCTGAACTTCCTCCTAGGTGTTAATTTTTAACACATGCTAAGCCCAAAGTACCTGAACACTCCAGTCTGTATGAGGTAGGCAGGGACTGCAGAAAGGTGGTGGGGAGCTGAAGCTGGGGAACAACCAAATGCCAGATGTGCAGGGGGGCTATATACCTTCTAAAGAGGGCAACCAGAAAGACATGTGCTAAACCTCATCTGCACTGATATTTACATAAATTTTCCTATTTGTAACAAATTAACATAGCCACAATATCTGATTGTACTTCTGTCTTCCATGACCAATGAGTCAGAACTGTTGTTTACAGTTATTAGCAATACAACCCTGCAGTCCATCAGCACCGCCTTCACCCTGAAGAGGTGGGTGAAGCTTTGAAATCATCAGGAAATAGGGATGTACACCCCAGCCCCAGGAATGGACTCTGAGCATTAGTACTTGTCACAGACAGCAACAGGAAACTCTCCATTGTAATTCTGAACTTAAAAATAGTATTTGACAAGCAAATCTGTTATAAGAACAGAATTAAGCTACTGAGCTTCAAGTTGATCAAAGTATTTTGAAAAATAATGTCGATTTTACTCTGTTAAAAAAAGAAAAGAAAACCCATAAAGCCCCACTTCAAAGGTGAGAAAAAGAACTAGTTTTTATTTTATTTTATTTTTGTGATAGCAAAGCACAGAACAAGCTCAAAGTCTTACCACAAAGACACTGTTGTGGCTGCAGAGAGCCTGGATGGGCAACTGCCATCACAGCAGCTCCACAGCCTCCTGGGAAAAGGAGCTGTGGTCTCCCAACTCCTATCCTAGTGCACCATTCCCTACCCCATGCCATTTTTCTCCTATTCCTGCAATATGTGGAAGCACGTACATTTTCTCCTCCTTATAAGTCTTTGAAGCCATTTTATCGGTGCATGCTTGTTCTCTTTCTTCCCCAATATTCCCTAAAACAAAGCAGCAAACAGGACAGAAACTAGGGGAATTGCCAATGACAGATGCACACCGTACTCCTACGTTTCCAGGTTAAGTACAAACAACTGAAGGTCTACAGTGCTGCCCCTGAGCCTGCTGTAATTTCCATCAATTTTAAACTTAATCCTGGAGCAGCTCAGATCCTCCAACCTGGTAGCTAATGACCAGGTAGGGACGAGGAACTGGAGACAGCTTCCAACCCCTACCACCAACAGGCATACTCTGGCTTAAGGGCCAAAGTCACTCCCATCTTCTGCTTTCCATCACTCCTTTGACATTTAAATCAACGCCCCAAACCAGTCCTGTAGTCTGATGATACAGAAAGGTCCCTGCACTCCTCTAATGCTGGGGTTTTCCCCCCTCAACTGGTCAGCATTTCTACAGTCAGCACCTCAGCTTAGTCTGCACTTGGAAAAGACCTTATGAAGATAGACGCTAACTCATGGAGTTTGATTTCACTGGCACTGAAGCAGCAGGCTGAAGCTCACACACTACTTTCATTTTTACAGCCAGTCACACTCAGTATTTTGAAAGCAATAAAACCATTTCAACACAAAAATTCAGGCATGTTCATAGCATGTCAGGGGAGATGGCAGCAGGTAAGGAATGGAAAATCATAGACAAAGAAAAAAAAGAATGGCAAATTGAACACTTAAAAAATAGAGAGGTCACCAATTTACTCATCAAAAGAATTCATCAGCAAACCAGACAGCACCATTCACCAGGTAGTAACCATGAAAGAGAAATCCAGAAATCTTCAGGGCTGCCTCCACTCTTACTTGCAGATTTTATTCTTGAGGCTATTCAGTCACAACCATGATCAAAAATGGAGCTGACCCCACACACTAAGAAAGCCCACAGATTTCCTTACCCTTATGGCATGGCTAATTCACCTGGGATCTTCCCTCCTACCTCTGCCTCTGACCAGGACTCCATCAAAACTTGCCTCCTGCTTGGCGAGACAACACCTTGGGATGCTGATTATGGCAAACAACAGCCCGTTTGTGCCTTTTCAAAGCATAGGATGATGCAAAAATGCCCTAGAAAAGAGTTGTTTCTCCTGCATTTGGCTCAGGGCACAAAACATACAGGAACACAACAATTATCCTGGTTATTTACTCCCCACTGAAGAGATAAGGGCTATGACGACAAGAGCAAGCAAGTGGGTTCTTCATGTGCTTTCCCAGGATAGCCCTGGCTCTTGGGAGAGCAGGGTGGATGAGAGGAGGCATTTCCATCAGTCTCCGTCACAGCCAGATCATTCCTGTACGTGAAATGAAGTGTTTTATTTCAAAATCAGATCTTTAGACTGGTGGGGGTTTGCACCTCGGCCTTTCTTTTGGAGGACAGGCAGGAGGGAAAAGGCAGCAGTAACACAACTACTTGCCTTACTCATTGCAGTGGAAGCAAAGAAATCCATCCTCATGCACTGAAGGCACTGTAAACCCCAGAAAAACAAGAACTCTCGACTCATCACACTTAATGAACACCTTCAGTGAATTCCCCCTTGTTTTGTGTAGTCTCCCCAGTCCTGTGCTGCTGCCCAACCTGTTCTGCCTACAAAGGAAAGCCAGGGCAGGGCCTGGAAGGGTTTGGACCAATTTTTCACCAAGCAGCAATATCACTATGTGCTGATTCTGCCACATTTGATATTGCTTCAACCTCAGCACCTTCAGAAGCCCAAAGCCCTGGGGCTTTGCCCAGCCAATCTTCCCTGACTCGGCAGGAGCGCCATCCTGATCCTGTGTATCCACAAGGACAGGATCCGTGGCCTGACTGGCGCTCGGACACAGGGCAGGAAGGGCGATGGCCCTGTTTCCACCCTCGGCAGCTGCTGGGTGGAAGGAGCCGGGAGGGACCCGGGGCACATCCCTAACTCCCAGCTACATTGGGCGGCTGAATCAGCGCGCATGGATGGCGATTTACTGCTGACACAGAGCTGCAATAAATCACCACCTTTCTGGAGCAATGAGGAAGTTGCAGGGGAGACTTAGTCATCCTCCATCCTGACGCCATTCCAGAAGCCGAGCCACATACATCTCCCAGCTTTGGGCTGTGCCCATGGCCCAAAAATAGCTTTTAAGCCAAATCCTGCAGTCATCATCCAAAGCTGAAACCCTTTTATTTACACTCAGCAAGAACTCATGTATGTTTTTGACAGCACTGAGAGTAACCAGTGCTTAAATTATTTGCTTAGCAAAGGAGCCTATTTAACTACAAGAGTTACACCAAGTATGTAATGTTTTCTGACCCACATAGAAGCTAATAATTTGCATTTTATGGAACCACTTTGCATAGACAACCCATCTTAATGGCCAGCAACTTACTGTACAAGAATTAATAATTGAAAAGCAACTCGTCAGCACTGTTATTTGTGTTACAGGTAACTCACAAACCTCATTACACTAGCATTGAATTTCCAATGACCTTCTGGAAAGCTGCTCACTGAGAGTCTTTTTTTAAGGCATGAGCTCTCAGAATGCCGAGCAGTTGCAGAGAAAGTATGTGACAGCTACCCCAGAGTCTGTGGGAGAGGCCAGGCAAAACACCCCATTAGAAGTATGTCAGCCTGATCCCCCTTTGGCTGAAGAAATGATTTTGACTTCATGAATCCCCCCTCTCCAGCCAGTCACTTGACTGAGCTTCTCTCATAAATTTCTGCCTTAATGCCAGATTAATCCTACTTCATCCAGTCCCCAGACATCTAAGAAGCTCCAGCTCTTTTTCTGTCAAATCACTGGCTTTTAAACTATTTCTGTTGCAGCACCCAAGCATTTGCTGTGGATGAAAGAGGGCTCAGAGACTAGCACAGAAGTGTAAAGGCAAACAAAAATTACACAGCAAAGCCTGGGATCTTCATAGTCTTAGGGTAATTAGGTCCCCTGAATCCCACAGCAACCCTGAGAAGAGTCGAGTCCATAATTTTCCATTATGCTTGTAACAAATGCCCAAATAAATGTACAACTAAATGCAGCTTCACAAGGCTGAGCATTTGTTATTCTCCTAAACGCTGTTACTAAGCCTGAGGCCTCTTATTCCAAGTTTTAATGTTAGATTTTTCAGAAAACAGTCTTTCTCTTGCCAAAATGCCAAAGACGCAGAATGGTAGTTACAGGAAAATCCAGCTCAGAGTCCTGTCGTTGGGGAAGAACAGCAGAGCAGCCCTACATTCCAAACTGCTCACCCCAAAGTGCCTGTCCTGCTGATGGAGCCTCTCTGTGCTGAGATCACAGTCACTCCTCATTGTGACGTCTTTGCTCAGGGCTGTGCCCGTACACAGTCTGCTCCAGAACATGCTCACTGACTCTTGCCATTCCCAAAGCTTCTCTGGCATAATTCTGCATCCTGAAGCAGGAAGATTTGGGGCAGCCAGGGGCTGATTTATCTCTGCGTGAAGCCCGCAGGTGTAATTTGTGCAGCTCTCCCAAACAAAACATTTTCACTGCCATAGCAAAGGCAAACTTGCCCAAACCAAATTTGTTTGGTGGTTAATTAGCATCTCTGCTGCAATGCTGGAGACAAAAGAAAGAAGCACTCCCCTCCTCCCATGAGCGTCAGGACTTTATAATCTCAAAGACACACCTTCTCCAACATGACCAAAGCAGAACGAATACAGCTCCCTCTTACTATTTTCTTAAACAGAGATCATCTCAGGAACTTGTTCATTGCGAGGTTTTGATTTTCATTTCAGTAGCACTGGCTGATAGACTCCCACGCCTGAAAACTAGGGAGTAATTTAAAAACATAAATCATACAAAAAAACAATTATATCCATTAGACCTTTGAGTGGTGAAAAGAATAGAGATGGGATTAGAAAACCCTGGCTGGCTTTCCTTTCACCTACTAATCAAACAATTCCCTGAAGTACTCACAGGAGTTTCTCCTCTCCACATTTCTGTGGCAGGCAAAGGGGAGAGCCAGATCTGCTCCCCTGGATTCAGTCCGGCTTATTCAGCAGCTTCAGCTCTGCTATTTCAGATTCCTGCAAAAATAAAGGCTCGGAAGGGAAAGCTGAGCCTCTGGGCATCCACAGCTACTGCACGCACGCACATAAGAGGCATGGCTGTGCTGGGAGGAGAGGAGCAGCAGCCTGTCCTTCAGCATCACATGGCTGGCCATGCTCAGCAGCCCGAACCACAGCCTGAAACACTCCAGCTCAGAGAATGCCCTGGAGCTGGGCACATCCATCAGCAACAAAAGACTGGCTCCTTCACACTCTGTCAGTGCATTTACTGCACGTCAGCTGTGCTCCCCTCAAGATGCAGCTGGGGTGAGCAAGCCTGCAGACAAAATTAAGCAGCAGGATCTAAAGTGGGTATTGCCAGAACAGAGAAACATCTTAGTCATCTCTCAAAGCTGAAGCAGAAATGGGTTTACAACCCATTACCAGCCCTTTGAAAGACATCATTTGTTTTGGTTTACGAGCCAATTCTTCCCTCAGACTGTTTTCCACTGGAGATGTGCAAATATCTGATACTCAGGGCTTTACTGAATAGCAGTTTAAAAGGAATTCTCCAAACACAAAGGTGAACTCCAGCAAGCCTGCTCCCCCAGGAACAGCACACCAACATTATGAACCCGCACAGGGCATAGAAAATGCTGCTGCCACCATAAGAAAGGGAATACCAGCACTGTGTTCCTCTGTGTCTTCCTGCAAAAACAATCTCCCTGCCCAATATCCAAAACTGCACAGGCTCCACAAATCTAATTAGCCACAACTCCAAAACGCAGACCTCAGTCTGCCTAACATGAATAAACATTAAAGTTGTTTTGCTTTTATTAATAAAATCTTGGGACGAGATGAGATAAAAATCCTAAGGAGGAAAGTCTAAGAGGTAAGTCCCTTCCCCTCCCCAAGTAAAGAGCTGTCTTTGTGTGGATAAACTGGGCAACCCAGATAAACTTTTCCTTGTTTATTATAAAAGCACAAGTTCACCAAGGTCTTTTTACGTTCTGATGTATGAAATGACTCCAGCTACATATCATTTCACAGAGCCAAAGGGGTGAAGGCTATGGTATTTATAGATACGTTAAGGGCGAGAATTTTGGTTAGCAGCAACATTTTTATGGCCTCAACACCCAACATACTTTTGGGGAAATGCCCACTTGTATACATACATTCTGGAAAATTTTCCCTATTAAATACATATTTCAAGTGAACTTGCTCTTTATCTTTTTCCAAACATGATGGATAAAGTCTATGCTTTTCTGTTAGAGATAGAGAAACAGAAGGAGAACAAACTGAGGCCACTTTCATAGCAAGAGGAAAGCTTCCGATCCCATCCTGATCCTTTCAGATATGTTCACTAGTTTGTATTTTTTATTCTCCAAAACGGGGCCTCAGATTTCCTAAGCACATGCCACATATTAAGACATGAATTTCAGCAAACAACTCAAAACACAAAAAAAGAAGAAGAATGGCTTTCTCTTACTCAGATAACAAAGTAGGAGCTCACAATGGTTTAAAAACCTGTTTCTCCAAATTTCTAACCCACATCCCTGCCTAACGTCTGCTCAGGACTGGATTAATACTCCAGTAAAATCACTTGGCACTGCTATCTCTCCACTCCAGAATTACCTTCCTTTGAAGCAAGCAGTAGCAGACACACAGGCAAGGGATGCTGTTGGATTAACACTGTTCCAGAGATCTTATCCATATGCATATACTGTTGTTCTGTATAGCATCATTACATAAGCCTCTCTATTTTTAAAACAAAAAGAAAATGTTCGTCTGGTCAGTCTCTACTATTATTCCACCCATAAACCATCAGGCTGAAATTCCACCCACTTTAATCGTAAGTCTACAAGCTTAAGGGTGGAATAATAGTAGAAATTACACGATAAAGAATTTATATTTGCTTTAAAAACATGAAAATTCTACCCATTTTTATCAACAGGATTTCAGAAGCCACCACAGTAAGGGCACTGCCCAGGCTCCCCAGGGAATGGGCACGGCCCGAGGCTGCCAGAGCTCCAGGAACGTTTGGACACCGCTCCCAGGGATGCACAGGGTGGGACTGTTGGGGTGTCTGTGCAGGGCCAGGCGCTGGATCCATGATCCTGAAGGGTCCCTTCCAGCTCAGGATTCTACGATTCTAGTACTAAATTACCAACCTTTGAAGAGCTTCTTTTAATAAACCAAACACAACTTTACCACCAGTATCCAGAACTCTGCGACCCAGAGGGCTCCTGTAACCCAGACTCCTGAACCAGCAGCACAAAAGCAAATACTTTGGGTCAATTCACAGCCAAAGGATCCTGCTCCCCTGCCACACAAAGAAAAAGTGAAATTTAAACCACAACTTCATTACCACCCATCTATTCCTGAAATGGTCGAGGGTGGCATGGTAGAAGTCAACCTATAGAACAGGTCAGGGCCTGAGTCACTGCTTTTTCAGCATCATGCTGCACTTCCTGGAATCTGTATTACTTAACTTCAGGCTCTTTAATACAACTTTTAAATTCCATTCTCCGCATCCCCTAAAATGTTGCACCAGATCCCTTGCAAAGATTTACTTTGGTAAACCTTCCAGCAACGTTGCTGAAGTTGTTCCTTGGTTTACAGCAATTCTTCTGTCATCTGAGTGGTTCTGAATCAAGACTTACCCCAATCTACATCCAGGATGCACAGCTGCAGAAATCACTTCTTCTATTTGAACATTTTTTTGCATGCAGTCACCTAAATATGACAGCCATAAGGGTATATATGCATGAAAGGTGACTATAAACAGGGCTGGGATTATACCTCACTGCAAATATAAAGCAGTTATGTTGATGTACCTTCTAAGACCTCTTAGCGTCCCCACGTACAGCTCATTTCTGTGTGAAAATCTAAAAATAAAGATATTCTACCAGAAATCAGACAGAATCACAAGCACTTCAAATGGCAAACTGTAAAAAGAAAAAAATAAAATCCTTTTCAGACTGGACAATTACACCAGAAGTTCACCAGCACAGGAGGTTGTGAACACCATGAAGTTCTTCAAAACTAATTAAGACATTTTTCAGATAAGACAATCCATCAGCAGCTATTAAACACATAAGCCTCCCTGGAACTACCAGCCCAAAGGCCTCCTAGAGCCGTGACTGCTGCAAGGGTTTATCAGGAGAAGAACATCGCTGTTCCAGTTTTGCCATGCACCTGCAAGTGGTCCCATCAGAAGAGCTACTGAGCTAGACAGATCTCTAGTCTGACACAGAATAACTGCTTTTATTTCATTCACAAGATTGAAGACAACAAGAAACCAACCTGTTAATATATCAGAGCTGAAGTAAACTCGCACCACTAAAGAAATAGTCTTAACATTACTGACTGTATATCACATTCCACACTACCTCTTCTGAACATCCTACAACAACACAACCTTAATAATATTACCTATTCCCCAAAGTACCTCTTTAGATTCCAGTGTACCTAAAATGTGCTTGTATACATATTTATCACGAATGTTATAGAGCACACAGAGCAGCCAGTAGCACAGTGATAGACATTTGCAAGTGCCTGCGAAATCCCTTTGCAATTACACGTCTGCTTATATTGAATTAAACACAGCCAGCAAAGAAAAAAATAACAACAACAATAATAAAAAACTCTTTCCAGAGTATTTTTGAACACGTATTCAAAATGTAGTCCTGTTCCATCCCCTGCTAGAGGATGAAAAAGCAGAATCTTTGAGGGTCCCTTACCTTTCCCTGAATGAGAAGATTGGAAGGGCTCAGGCTCCACACCAACACGAAGGCCTCTGGAAAACCAACTGCAGGAGTTGCTTATTCCTTCTTTCCCCTGAACACTGGATGCCATCACATCCCGTATTTGCAGAACAAGATGCACTCCTAGAGCAGCAGAGCCCAGGCGAGCCCGCCGCAGTGCGGCCGCAGACAGGGGTCCCAGACAGGCATTGCACACACACA
>VYZQ01023055.1:2673-13847 GCA_013400655.1 Mystacornis crossleyi | reverse complement strand
GGAGAAAAGGAAAAGGGGGAGAAAGTAGAAAGTAAAGGGAAGATAAAGCATGAGATAAAGACACTGAGAAAGAGATGAGATTAGTTCCATGGTCTGTACCAACAAAACTTTAGCAATGTTTCCACAGCTCTGTGTTTTAGCAATATAAAGCCAGACAGTTTAGTTTTTTGGTTTAGTGTTTGTAGCCACAAGAATGTGTATTATTTCCTCCTTACCCACAGTGTGCTCAGAGTCATCCATTCAATACAGAAGTTAATCCCAAATAATCTTGTCACCCAGAACAGGGAAAGTGCCTTCAGTTTTAGCACCCTTTATTCATTTTTTACTTACATACATACTTCAGTAAAACTTGTGTTACAGTATTTTGGAGTTTATCACCCTCTCCTTGCTGCATTTTTAGAGAAATATCTTCCTTAGCAGTAAGTTGTGCTTACTGACAGTTTTTCTGTCATGGCACAGTTCACAAACCTGGCATTGAAACGGACGTGCTGAGGAGTTAATTCATTGTAAGGTAAAATGTAATATAATCTCTTTTCTAAATTTCAGGATTTAAGCAGAGGAAGATTCAAGGGCCTCTGTGATTTCTGTCAGCTGTTTATCTAGAGAAGATATTATAAGGATAGGAGTTGGTGGAAAGATGCATAGCTATATTCAGGCTCACCTGGCCCTGCCCTTACACCTGGCGAGGGAGTTGTTCCTTTATTCTTATCAGCAGTGCAATAATTTGATGCTGTTATCAATAAAGTTGTCCACATAGCTCAACAGGAGCAGTTCAAAGAGCTTTGATCTTTTTCTGATATATGGGTCACATCAGGTCATATGTGGAAGCTTTGCTTTGCAACTGAACAATGTAAGACCTGACTGCTTGAAGCAGGGAAACTGCACTTTGGGGCATAGGGGAGAAGTCCATCTATGACCTCTGCACATCCACAAAGGCCATTTTGGCTCAGAGGTGTTAAAACATATTTTTTAGAGAAACACGTTTAAGAAAGAAAACTGCCTCTGTTCCTCCTGCCTATGAAATCAAAGAACAAACGGTGCATTGTGCAAGTACACGAATTACTTGCAACTTCACAGGCAGGAGGTCATCATTTCCCAGTCGCCAACCCTAAAACCCTGAAGTTTTCTATAGCAAAGCAGTAACATATGGTGCAGAATGCCCAGGCTTTCAGTTTTAGTCACTGTGATTTTCATCATGTAGGCTTTAAAACACTTGAGTAAAATCCCCAAGCTATGCAGAACCTCCCTAAAACCTGTTGGTAGCAGTTTGGCAAGAAACAGGGAGAATTTTTTACCCTGGGGATTGCCCATAAGAGTGAAATCAGTCATGAAATAGAAACTCACCAGTTTGAATTTGAGGTAGTCTATCTGTTGGCTTGCCTGAGGCACTTGTCACTGTGGGAGCAAAGATACTTTTCATCTGTCTGTAGGTCTGCTCAGATAGGCCTCTTGGGTTTCGGAGGCCTTTTGGGCTGCCACGTACATCAGCAGCATTGCCAAGTCTTCCTGACAAGGGCTGAGTCTCACCCTGACTGATGTCCTTAAGACCTCTGCTTCTGGAGCTGGCTGCTGAGAAGTTTCTCAGTTGTGGAAGAGTCTTCTGAAAGCTCAGCACCAGTGCAGCCTAAAAGACTCAAAACCAGAGGCTCCACAAACGCCCCAGAATTACATTTTTTCCAAACCCAACATGTTATTTTTAAGTTGATGGCTTGGAAGGGGTTTGGTCACATGGGAATTCACTGGGGAATTTTCCCGAGAGGGGAAACTCTCTGTCATCTCTGCATATAATTCCTGCAGCTAGATCTGTACTGAGCTCCACCATCTTCTTTGGGACTGGACATTAAAAGTAGAGTGAGCAACAGGCAGAGAAGCAGCAGAGATTTGTGTCCAGCTGTAACATCAAAGTGGGCTTGACCCAGGACCTCTATGTTGTTTCAGGCAAGATTGGGTCTTACAACAGCACACATTTGAGAAGGAACCCATCTGGCACACGACTGGCAAGAAAACACAAATGTAACTTCAGCCCCTCCTGAAACATACGTACAAATCTAGAACTACAGAAAAAGACATGCTGGCTGCAAAGTTTGATTATGTGTTTGCATTGTCTTCCTCACAGTCTCAACTGAGAGACTTTATTTCGATTGTGTGGGGTGCCTGACAAAATAATAGTTTCTTCTTGAAGCACTTTCTGTTGAAACATAGTGGCTCTTTTGTTTGTTTTCTGTCAGGAGAAATAGTTGAGATTATGAAAATTAAGCATTTGGCATTTTTGTAATTTCTGTCAAAGAATGCTGGATAAAACTCTTCTGTTCCTAGCTTTGGAGAGATGCATCATAGAGTTTATTAGGTATTTAGTAGAGATGATGATGCTTTTCTGCATAGGATGGATTTGAGGTATCTGAAAGTTAGGCATCCAACAGACAGATGCTTTCAAAAGGTGATTCATCTGCTCCTAAAATAGGTGGTGTGAAATGAGATGAATCATCCAGGGAACAAATGTACATGAACGCTTTGTTTAGACTTGCAGTTTTAAGGCAACTCAAGCTAGGTAAAATGCATCCCACCCTCCTTTTCTTGACTTCTCTGAGTGGTGTCACGGTCCGAGCAGAGACCTGACTGCATGGGCTCAGCCAGTGTCATGCTTTGTCACCAACAGAGCTGTGTTTATCCCTCCCTGCAAAATGGGCCCAATTCTGTTTCCATAACCAGCAGATGACGTATGAGTGACAGAATCCACAAGCACTTAAAAAATATCTTTGTATCCTTGGGCTAAATAGATAATATAAAAAGCCAAGGAGGATTACCATGACCTGGAAGACTCCCCGTTTATCTAATGGCAACAAAAATTATAATGATGGCATTTTCCGTCTCTTTCTCCATTGTGGGAGAAAAGGGCTGTAAGATTTTCCTATTTCTCATTCCACTGCTATATTTAAGAATAATTAAAGCCATTCTGGCTAAGGGTGATATAATGCATATATTCAGAAGCAGGCTTTCAGTTTAATTTTTCCAGCTGGTGGGCCTGTTAGCCCATTTATTTGACTATTCTTCACACGTTGACTGAAATAGGTAATTGCTCTGTTCCCCCTGAGATTTCACGTCCATTTTTTTTTCAGGCATGAAAGATATTAGGCTGTGTGTATTTTAAATTCAAATACACTGTAGGATAGATTTATGTCCCTAAACGCTATGCAGATCTAGCTATAATTCATTTCATATAGAACTGGAAAATGGATTAAAACAAGAGTGCCAGACAAGAAAATCCAGGGTCTTATCTGATGGGGCTGGAGTCCTTTAATCCTCACTCCTTGAAGTGACAGCAGTATCTCCCTTCATTTTATGTTCATTTCACATTTTTATCTTAATGGGAATGCAGAGTTGATTTGTTTGTTTGTTCTTAGATTTTTCGCTGTTTCTGTAATGGATTGCTGTGGGATGGTGGATAAGATACTGAAGGAGTGTAGACCAGGATGTCTCTGCTGGACGTGTTGGGGTTGTATTAGGCCCCATGAGTGCAGCAGTCGGCCTTGCAGGGTGGGTTGTGCAGACCCTCACCTCGAAATGAACAGGCACCAAATATTTTTAATAGTCAAAGGCTGTGGACTGGTTGTGTTCAGAGTTGGACCTGTGCCGGTGAAAAGTTGGTAAAGGAAAGAAGCAGCAAGAGTTTTAAGGTCCAATAGCTCATAAATCACCAGGGATAGAAACATATGCTGTATCCCACAGGAACGCTGGGATTGTATTGTTGCACCAGTATCCAAACAATGTTCTAGCTCCATGCTGAGGATACTAACCTTATATAAATAAAAGTCTTTATTCATGTATATATAGATAATATTTGTCATCCTAATTCAAATTTCAATGTGCTTTTGCTGTTGATTATGTCAGGAACTGTTAGACGTAACAATCCCCTTGTTCATACAGTTCAGAAACTCAGAATTCCAGAATCTGCAAAGCAGGGATGGCTAGTCCAAGGAAATTTTAGCTGCTGGGCTGGTAAAATCATTTTGGATTTAAACAGCAGGGAGGAGATAGGAGGAGAGGATTCAAGGTGCTATTTAGTATCAAACGTGACTGAAGTACATGATTTTCTCAGATAAAACTCCTGCTTGCAGGATGTGTTAGGTTTCCTGAAATGAAATTGAAGAAAGGGAGTGATATGGCAAGAATTTCTGAATTGATACGCAGATGGTTTCCTAGGTTTGTTTGGTTTTCACCAGCTGTTCTTGGATTACTAGTGTTGTATTTTTCATTGCCTGACAAGAGAGAATGGTATTTTCAGGTAAGAGGAAATCTTAATGGCCAAGCATTGCACAGTGTATTATATATATATATATGTGTGTGTGTGTGTGTGTGTGTGTGTGTGTGTGTGTGTATTTCCCCTAAGGCAAGTTTAATGTCTTCTCTGTTTTTTGACAAGCTGCAAATTCCGTGACTTCAGTTTATTCTGGTGAAGTGTAGTTTTCTGGGTAATAAAATAGGGTTGCACTTACATTAAGTCCTTTGTTACAGATTATTTATCTTGAACTTTGGAAATGATTGAACTAAACCCAAGTCTTAGCACTACCTTTAAATGTGTGGGTGTTGCTCAGAAGCCTATTTCTTCTTATTACTACTTACGTAGTTTGCTCTGTTGATAGTAAAAATACAATCCAGAAGAATGGTATGTCACAGTGTATTACAGTTGTCTTTCACAAGTACCTTAAAATTGTTTGATATTTTGTAGCTTTTTGAGGAACTGGGTTAAAGTTTTCTTACCTATTTGCAGCTGCAAAAACCCCAGTTTGGCTTCTTGCTGTTTGGGAAAGCATTCCAATATGTCACCATCTGGGAAAAGCATGAAATGCTGGCTGAGGCCTGGAACCCATTGATTTCATAGATATCTTGTCCTCCAAGTATTTTTCCCATAAACATGAAGTTGCATCACACTTTCTGTTTTTTCCTTCTCCATCCCCCTCCCCTCCCATCCAGACACTTGCAACGGGGCAATGGAAAGAAAAACTTAATTAAAGCCCCTTCTCCCACAGACACTTTGGGTTACAGATCTTGATTGGAGCATTTTCTTATCTTTTAAGGCCACTCTTGTCATTGATAATGAGCAGATAAAATAGATATGAGAAATTATGAACTACATCTTTTCCAGTGCACTTAATAGTAGAGGTTGTCTTAATCCTGTACCCTTCTGGGGTAAGACTTTAGAACTTAATACCAGGAGAAATCATAATCCACAATTTAATATGGCTATTATCTGGTTTTAGCTGTCTGTGAAGAAGATTAAATTCCAGATGGTAGAAGTTATAATCCAAGCCTGTTATGATCACCAAAATGAACCAAATAACCAAATGCAAAATGGTGTCACCAGAATTATTTGTTTGGGAGCTTATCTGCTGTAGCTGCCATAAGATATGCAAAATGTCAGAAGTGTATTGGAAAGGATTCGGACAGTGGTGCCCCCCAGCAAAGAGACAGCTGCTGTCAGGCAGCATACTGGATAAGATGAAAGCATGTCCTCGGTCATCACTGCAGACCAGCTTTTCAATCACCTTTCAGCTGTCTGTGAGCCATACGTTCCTGCCGCGTGTACATCGGCCGTTGCAGAGGAGGAGGGAAGGAATGGTGAGAGCAGTACGGGAGGGGATGTGAAATAAATGCAATGAAGGAGCACCCTGCAGTGATGCTTGCCTGGTCACACTTAAAGAACTTGTTACTTAATGGTCAGGTTCTGCTGGAGGCTCCCAAGAAAACACCAGAAGCAGGGGAGAGCTCAGTTTCCATCCCTGGTGAGGTATGGGGCTCACCTGGCTGCATCACCCTGAGGTGAAAGTGGGGATGGTCAAAATGCCATCCATGCCCATAGGCACCTTTGGTCTCCATCCCAAAGGCTTTGCAGTCGGACAGAGGTTTGGCAGATGTGGTTTTAAGCTGTGCTAAGGTTTAAGGAGTAACAAAAGCTGCCATCTAATCGGTGGTTCTTGCTTCCCTACAAAATTGGGCTGTGACATCCCTCTGAAACTGCATAGGTTAATTGTGAAAAGTAGGTAAGAGGAACAGTTTACATTTTAATGGGCACTACCAGCAGAATTCATGCTGAATTATTCATCTGGAAACGATGTATGAAATGGGTAACACAACACACTTCTTTGGGGTCATTCAGGGAAAGACTTCTTAAAACATAGCTCAGAAGCTGCGTTTCAGAGAGATGTCAAAAACGATGCAGGATGCTCACATCAAATACCTGATAATACCTCCCATTAACAGTGGCTTCCCCACACAGAAAAAAGCATAGCGTGTCTTCATGTAGATAAGCAGACCTATTTCCATTTTTATTGAGGAAGAAATTGAGTTGCACGGAGGCAAAACAACTTATCTGCGGTTGCCCTTAATGGGAACTGGACAGAGCACAAAAGCAGGTTCCCCACTTCCCAGCTTATCTCCTGCGTGCCCCAATTTCTCCAGTCATTCCAAAACATTGCCTCCCAGTCAGCTGCAGAGATTTCCCAGTAAACAAAGTTGCTTCATGTAGTCACATGCAGGATCCCTAAAGGATTTATTTTTTTAAAGGCTATGATTTATAATAGCCCCTTTTCAAGGACTAGCTGTGCTTAGGTGAGGTTAAATCAACGATTATTCCGAAGTCCTGTTTTCAGTGCAGGCTCTCCGGATGGTTGCTGATTTTGTTCCATTTAAAGCATTTTGTGGCATGAACTCACTTTGTTTCTGCCCACATCACTGCATTCCTGGGATGTTTTTCACAGGCCTTAGCAAGATCATCTGACAGCAACTAGTGAGGTCAATGAACTTTATACACAATTAAACACTTGAAGCTGGGAGAATTAATTGTTATTTTTTTCTCCTGCAAAGTTAGGGAAGGATACATGGTACGTTATAGTCTGTAACAGAGTCAATGTTATGTGTGGTAATCAAGCTAGTTTCACATGATTTAATGCTGAACAGAGTCAGAAAATGATTGCATCCTTTACATGGGCCTCACAGAGCAGTCACCACCCACACTGTTTATTCAGACTCGGAGCTCTGCCATTCACTGTTTAAGCCAGAGGAGGAAAAAAATCCCTTCGTGAATGCTCTTGAAGCCATGTATTCTCAGTGCAAAGTGGAGCTGGGGGGAGGAATCCAAATAAGGTCCTTCCAATTGCCGCAGTTGTACAGAGGTGAGATTTTCTTCGATCCTCCAGTGCCACAGTACAGGAAGGATTATTTGGAGCTGGCGATATTGGGGCGAATCAAACTAAGCATTTGTTGATGCTACTAAAATTTCCAGAGACAGCTGGGTAGCTTTTCTTCTCCCAGCTTTCCCATCTGTTACTACCTGAACAAAGAGGTAAAGTTACCTCCTCTGCTCTGTGCAAAACTGGTAGGGTTTGCTGAAAAGTCATGTGGTGGTGTGGATTTTGTTCAGCTTGTTTCTTTCAAGAGTGAAAAGTTTTTCTGCTGTCTTATGCGTTAACTTCTTTGGTAAGAGAAGTGTTTGGGAAACACTTTGCTCCCTCATGCCTACCCATCTGTTACAAAGGAAGCTCTAACCAGAAAAGGTTGTGAGTGAATATGCAAGACTTCTATGACAGCCTAGTAAAATTTTATATGCATCCAGCGATTGTGTTTTTATTCCTTCTATAGCTAAACTGATCTCATCAGGAAGGGTTTTGCTACTCTTCCATCGATATTTTCGCTTTTATAGTTCTTCACGTTTCTTCTGCGTAATCCTGTTCCTTTTAAAAAGGGATTCCTCACGTCCCCAGACACTTATATTTTAAAGTTTCTACAGATCTAAGCTACTCTTTTAAATTTATATCTGCAAGTTTCTGAGGTTATAGAAATGCCAAGAGCATATCATCAGTTAGTCTAGAGACATAAACTAGAACACCACCAACACCACCATCAATTTTATGCAGCATTTAAACTTTTTATGTTAAGTGCTGGCTAATCTGAGTGGCAAGCGTGAACTCTCTGGTTTCTCATCTGAGACTGGTTCTGTGGTGTGCTCTATCCAACGCATAATTTTGGGTCCCTGGGCAGGAGATTTTGTTAGTCTTCTCCCCATCCTTTACTTGCTCCTCTGTTAGGTGACTTTTTATTCCACTCTGATTTGTTTTGAATAAATGAAACCAGTATTCCCTTGCTCAGTAAACTCCATCTTATGATAACAATTGTGTAATATATAGTGATGTAGCATTAGACTGGTATCTTCATGTTTTCTTACTGCCTTGAAATGTTTCAAGACCCACTCGGTTTGTGTATTCCCTTGGCTGGAATAATTTTATTCCAAGCTCAGGTATCTCATCCATTTTTCCATTTAAGAACTGATCATGAGATGTGCAATAGCCATGTCCACGTGCTTTTGTTCTTCTTGCCAAACTCTTGCTTCATGAATTAGAGCTTAGCCATGGTAAACCCAGGGATCTGGAGTGTCCTCCAGGTTGCAGTCTAAAAATACCTAGGGCATTTTTCCAGTCCACCAATATCTAATAAGATGGATTTGCTCATTGTAGTTAAACATTATGGGTGAAATTCTTCTTGGAGGAGCATAAACAGAGCTCTCACTGACTTTCGTTGGTGTGGATCAGGGAATAAAACTTGTCCAAAATGTCTCCCATTGGGAACTTTTGGGGCACTGTGAGCTTACAGAGAACACAGTGACTGTTTTAGTCATTGTTTTCCTTGTTACTCAAAGCACTTTCTTTGAGGGAAAGAAAGATAATTATCCCCAAACAGAAACCCCTTTAGAAATAGTAAGGGTTATTGAAGCAGTATTTATATTTCCAGCATAAGGCTGCTTTCCCACTTGCCTTTGAGATGTGACAGAAATGTTCCTCTCCTCCCGCCAGTGAATACGTTGTTAATACAGAATTTGTTGGTACCAGAATTATACTTCTATTTCCACACTGGGTCAGTTGAGTTCTTTTAACCCATGTTTGCCTCATTCCTCAGCAGCCTGAAAATTGCAGTATGTAATATTTTGGCTTGGTCAGCCTACGTCAAACAGCCAATTGCACCTTCATTCCAGCCCCATGGACTCTGATAACAGGTGCCCCTTCAAATCAGCTGGCTTGAGAGGAGGAAAATTGTTATTTGCTTTGTCAAGTGAGTGAACTTGATGTAAGAGTCTCTGTGGGATTAAATATCTTTATAGATACAAAATAATCATGTTTGATATGGAAAAGTGAGTCACCCAATGGTTTTGGTTTTTTCCTAGTCATCGCTGGAGTCTTTCCACTTTCTTCCCAGAGCTGTCAGCATTATGGGGTCAGAGTGGAGTGCATGAAATCTTTGCCCAACTCAAGCCTATGAGGGTAGTAATTAGTAATTGTGCAGTTCAGTGGTGCCCAGAGCCTATTTAGATCATGGCACAAACTACTGAATAGCTCCTCAGGGCTGTTCCTTGAGCCAGCTCTGCCCCTGAGCCATGGGCAGGCATTGCCAGGCTGAGCTTGCACATCCTGCTTTTACACAGCCCCTGTCCTGCCTTTAACTACGTTTTAGTTTCTGTCCTCTGTGATCACAGCTCTGTTAACTCTCTTCAGGGCTCAGGGAGCTGGGAAACTGATTTTTCTGTTACTCACTGCTTATCACAGGCCCTGCCCCACTGGTATTTGCATGCCCTGCACTACTCTGTACCACTTGGATGTAAGCAGGTAGATGTAGATGTAAGCAGATGTCATTTTACAGATAATACTGCCCAAAATTGCAAATGAATTCAAGGAAAATCTCAGCAATTGCTCTGAGGCTTTGATACAGCCAGTGGCCACCTTACTCTGCGAAGAGTATCTTACTTATTACTTCTGAAGTATTGAGACAGCTTTCAATTCTGCTGGATTTATTGCTGAATCCTGGCACTCACCTAACAACGAAGGCCAGAAACTGTCCGACTGTGGTCACCTGAAGCCTCTTTTGACAGATAGGCTTATTTGGCTTCCCTTTGTCAAAGAACTGGAGAACAAAGTTCCTTGCAAGCTGGGATTGAGAGTGGTGCTTGTTCATGGTAACACACAGCCCCTCGACTCCTGACAAGTGCTGCCCATAAGTGCTGCAGCGAAGGTGCTCTTTGCCTTCAGCTACGTGACAGCAGGATTAAACCTAGACTGAATAAAAGTCTTTCAAGTCGCCTAGAAAGCTCTATGTTGCTCTTAAAATGTTACAGTGTGCTAACGGAGCCTCAGCTGAGTCTCTCTCTCTACCTTCTGAGTCCCACCTTCAAGCAGATGCCTTCAAGAAGGCTGTGCTGGGACGAGACCTATGCGTCCTTTGCCTCCTCCCCCAGTTTCTTTAGAAAGGGAAAGACGCATGTAAACCTGGAGAAGTGTGGGATGTGCCCCATAAGTCTCTCCTGAGGACAGTCTGTGTTTCTGGAAACCAGATTTGGGTTGCATTGTGCAAGGTGCAGCACTGTTAACTCTTATTTCTTCTTGGCTATCTGAAATGGTGAAAGAAATCCCTCAAATGTAATGTTGCTGGCAATTTATCACACAGAATTATAGAATCATAGAATGTTAAGGGGTTGGAATGAACCTTAAAAATCATCTATTCCCAACCCCCCCCCGCCATGGGCAGGGGCATCCCCTACCAGACCAGGTTGCTCAAGGCCTTGTCCAACCTGGCTTTTAACACTGCCAGGGTCGGGGCATCCACAACCTCTTGGGCAGCCTGTTCCAGTGACTCACCACCCTCACAGCCAAGTATTTCTTCCTACTCTCCAACCTAAATTTCTTCTCTTTCAATTTGTGCCCATTACCCCTTGTCCTATCACTACAGTTCCTGATGAAGGGTCACCTCCAGCTTCCCTATAGGCCCCCTTCAGATACTGGAAGTTTGCTATGAGGTCTGCATGCAACCTTCTCTTCTCCAGGCTGAACAGCCCCAACTTAGATTGTCTTTGTAGGGGAGGTGCTCCAGTCCTCTAATCAACCTTGTGTCCCTCCCAACAGTTCCATGTCCTTTTGCGCTGAGGACCCCAGAGCTGGATGCAGCACTCCAGGTGAGGTCTCAGCAGAGCAGAGTAGCAAGGGAGAATCACCTCCTTTGACCTGCTGGCCACACTGCTTTGGGTGCAGCCCAGGGTTCCATTGGCTTTCTGGGCTGTGAGCCCACACTGCTGGCTCGTGT
Organism: Mystacornis crossleyi; assembly: GCA_013400655.1. Taxonomy (NCBI): domain Eukaryota; kingdom Metazoa; phylum Chordata; class Aves; order Passeriformes; family Timaliidae; genus Mystacornis; species Mystacornis crossleyi. The sequence goes on along the minus strand of VYZQ01023055.1, from coordinate 2,729 downwards.
TGAGTTTTTCATCAGCCATCAGCCCCAAGTCCTTCTCCTCAGGGCTGCTCTCAAAA
>VYZQ01023045.1:2340-14839 GCA_013400655.1 Mystacornis crossleyi | reverse complement strand
AAAAAAAAAAAGACTGGTAAAAAAAGCTTATTGCCAAGTTCATTGGTGCCAACTGAATAAATAGCCACTGAATGAGAAACACTGTAAGTTTCTTTTTTGGATGATGTACCTGCCAGGTTTGCCTCTAATTTGTAATGAGACAAGTGCAAAATAATAGGAGATAGTTGTTGTCATGCAGTTGCTAAAATGTAAAGCCAGCGCAAGTTTGTCTTTATGCATTTGCTAACAGAGGTACAAGACAGATGAAAAGTGCCAAAAGCCATTATCACCCTTGTTTCATGGTTTCCTGTTTATGCTGTAATGTGGTTCTTTATTTAATCTTCTACCTAAGGACATACTCACCCTACCTTATGGTCTAGTTGAATTTATCCTTTATTGTACCATAGTATTTTAAATTAGAAAATGGAAACAATCTCTACTGTTTTTAAAATTGCGGCATGTTTTATTTTCTAAGTCCTTGGAAACCTATTAAACATTAGAAACCAAATGTTAGGGTTCAGCTCCTTAACAATACTTTTTTCATTTACACAGTCATGATTTTTTAGCTTATGTTTATTTTGAATCTTAAAGAGAATTGTGTACTACTTTCCTGTGAAGTAAGAAATGCTAAAATATGAACCCTCATGTCTACTTATGAAAATATGCACCTCAGCCAATTCTAATTGCTCTTCATGCATACTGGTTCTATAGTAGTCTGTATTTGAAACCTTTGCCAGTGTTAGTTTCAAGAAGAAAAAGCGTATTTACAGGTCATATTAAAGGCTTTGGTACTAGTTATTTCAAGTGGTCAATGAGCTCTCCTCTTATGTAATTTTTTGATGAAGGATTTTTGTAGCTCAGGTAAAAAAAAAAGCATTTGGAAAATACTGTTCTAATAATTAAAAACTGACTGTGGATCTTTTTACTATTACTTTACATTTTAGGTTATTAATAAAGAGATAGATGGTAAAATAACTGGAATCTCAAATCTAGAAGAGGAAGCCAAGTCTTTTTCCCAGTTTGTTACCTATGGAGAACGTGCACATATTAAAGCCAAACTGACTCAGGTCAAAAGGTATTGGGAAGAGTTAAGAGATCATGCACAGAGACTGGAAGGAACAATTACAGGGAATGCATCAGCACAGCAGAAATACGAAGAAAGTCTTAAACAGGTAGACTATGTAAAATCTAATGGATTGTTTGCAGCAAATTATAGAATTACTCTATATTTTTCCAAAATTGAATATAAAATGCATATCATAATAGGATGGACTAAAATAAGTAAGGAAATTTTTAAGGTAATTGCAAGACCTAGATACATAAATTTGTGCTTTGAGTTACCTAAAAGGCAGCTTCAGAAAGACAGTAAAATATAAACGCTCAAAAATTTATCTTCTAGAAAACCTACATGATTCTCCTGGATATTGCACTATTGAACCACATCCATACTTCTTATAAACACTTTAACTTCCATCTTTGGCTGATAGAAGGTTTTAAGGAAAATAATTTAAATATTATTATTGCCCCAGCCAGGAGAAACTGAGCACTGTTAGCATATTTTAACTTCAAAAGGGACTTAGCACTACAAAGGCTTAGGATATAAAATTCTCTTAGCAGAAAACATTTAAAAGTTGTTATTTAAAGAATAATTTATGTAATTCCTGCTGGTTTTAGCTTCTGGTTTGCCTTTTTTTCATAGGTGCAGCAGTCAGTGTCTGAATTTGAAGCTAAGGTAACTGAGCCTCTTGCATCGTGCTCTTCAGCAGCAGCAACATACGCAGCCCTTCAGGATTGCACGGTGAGCATGTGGCCAGCTATTCCTGTCCCTGACTCCAGGGACATGCTATCACACTGACCTCCTGACAGAAATGCCAGTAACCCCCAGACCAGGGGCTGCCTGATGCCACACAGCTCAGGGTGAATCTCCTGAGCTGCTGTTGCAGATTCAGTTGTCTGAGAGGTGTTGAGTACCTGCTTGTCCTAATAGGCCTCAATTCCTCCAAGGATTTGACTATGCTCACTCATTTGTCTCGAAGTGCTATACTGGAAATCCATAGCTGTTTTTTTTATTAGAAGGAGGCAAGGGCTGCCTGTCTGGGTGGGCAGCCCCAGGGAAGGCTTAAGTACTTCCTCAGCTATTTCTTGTCACCATTTCAGACATGCTTGGAAAGTTTCTTCCCCAGTCTAGGCGGAAAGAAAGCCTTAAAGTACCACTTAACCCTTCAGCTTATTGGTTTTAACTTTATGCATCTAAAACATTATGAAAAACAAGATAAGAAACAAGTCTGACATTTTTCCTCTAAAGTTTTCATGAAAACCCTTTGATCAAAGAAAATATATCCTTGGAAGTAGTTTTTCTTGGGCAATGAAAAGACTGGACAGAGTTTCAACTCAGAAACTTTTACCTGTGATGCTAGAAATCCATGGGTATTTGGATATTTGGTTCAGTCCACTACAAGAGGAAAGTACTGAATTGGTATTCAAACTACAAATAATCCCATCTCAGGGAGTTTGGTGTAGTATTTCTGTTTGTAAGTTCTGATACGTTTTTTCAACAATAATCATAGCTTTTCTTTCTAAGAAAATATTACAAAAAATTTTAGTTACATTGTTCTTGCAATAAAATGCATCTAATGTCTTCTGAACTTAGAGCTAACTGCTTGCAAAGGCTGTTTTCAAGGGGGACCTGACCTATCTGCTTCAAAAAAGCTTGATACTAGTTGAGGAAAAATATTTTGCATATGGGGAATTTATTCAGACAGCACTTGTAATCACCATTTTTATTGGCTTTTAAACATTATGAATATGCTAAGTATGCTGCTATAAAGTCTTTTTCTCTTTGGGGATCATGCTGATTAAATATCTTGATCTGAACTTATCAGCAGCTTGTTCCTGTCTGATTCATACTGCCTCCTATATATGATTTCTTGTAATTATAACCATTGCTATTGTTGTTACTGTTGCACACCTGTGAGTTGGAACTTTCGTGATCTTAAATCTGTTTCACTTTGTGTTTTTCTAACTCATTGTACTGCATTTCAATCATTTTCATGTGGACAAGTTTCCCAGCTTTCTAGAAACAGCAACACTGGAAAATGTAGTTAACATTAGATGTCATTTCTATGAAAAGGACTTTTAGCTAATGCTGACGGAAGTTCCAAGTAACTCTTCCCTGCTTCTCCCATGTCATGACACTGGCTGCAAGTCTGGTAGGAGTGAGGTTTTGAGTTTACTCTATATAAATTAGAGCAACTCTTAGACACATGTTAGGGAATCTCGAGCTTCTTCCTGAATTTGGAGCTTTATCCTAGATGGATGATGTTGTGTCGCATGCCCATTCAGAAGCTCTGGCTCTTTTATTGAGGAGTTTTTTTCTTTAGCACTGTTCCTAGGAAAGTCTTTTGCGACTACAAGCTAATTCATTGATATGCTTGGGACTCATGTACCCAGGGTGGATTGAGCAATATCTAAGATATAAAGTGAGTTCATGATCTGATGGATGTAGCATTGTTTCAAACTTATGAGTAGAATTACAGAATTTTTCCCACCATTGTTACCATAACGCTATTGCTTATGTTTCTTTTACGTGTTCACTAGGACCTTTGTCATACTGTGGAAAAACTGAGCAACCCTCTGGCCTCTCTCTCAGCCAGTGTCCGAAAGGTGGCCAACAAAGAAAAAGCTACTCAGGAGGTCACAGCATTACAGCAGAAATATGAAAAAGTGCTGGAAAGTGCTAAGGAGAAACAGAGCTTGTTAGAGACTCTTCTGGCTCAGTGGCAGAAGTGAGTAAACTCTCACAGCTGTTTTGATGGACACAGAGACGTTCCTGTGCTCTGTGTGTGAGACTGAGAGGATGACTTGGTAACTCTAGGCTGTGATTTTGTTAGGCAGGAGAAGGAGCTGTCTGCCTTCCTGGCCTGGATGGAGGGGTGTGAAGCTACAGCCAGGCCTTCAGAGCAGTATGCTTCTGCTGATAGAGTTAAGCTGGAAGGTGAACTGCAGGCACTGCAGGTATGTTTCAACTGAAATATTGTCCCCCTACATTTCCTAGTGTATTTCTGTGTCTTTTAAAGGAAGGAATTGCTTAGTTATAGTCTGACAAGTGAAATGATTCTGGGCTTTGGAAATCTCCTAGGAAGCATTACATTATCACTTGCTATTTCTCAATTACTTTACTGTTACTTTTAACTGTCATATGCCAGCTCAAGAAAAAAGAAAAAGATGCCTTGTTATATCCTATTATCTACTAAGGAAGGACATGGGTCTGTGTGGTGGTTTGAACCTGAGTTGATGGACAGTCCTTTAGGCCAATAACAATTCTCGAAATTTACATATCAAAACCACGGGGAGACGTGGGAGCTTCCCTTTGGTGTTCGAGCCTCCCATGGGGTGGTGTGGGGGGGTTAATGGGCCCCGGGCTCTGTCTCTTGGAGCGGCCCCGGGCCTCCCCTTCCCCAGCGCTGGGGCACGGCCCCGGGCAGCTGCAGGAGAACCCCCTCAGAGCCACGGGCAGCTAAGAAATAACAATTAAGTTGCTGCACAGCTGATACCCAGCACAGCTTTCAAAGACTGGAGATCCCTCCCCACCCCCATGGGGCCCCACGCAAACCTGGTGGGAGCCAATAGAGCTTCCTGCAATAAACGTAGCTGGAGTTGAGCTGAGGAGCCAGCTGCATAAAGAGATAGAGGCTTTTTCTCCAATGTAAAGCCCGAAGAAAATCACGGCGACTTCAAGGTCAGAGGGAAAGAGAAAGTAAGTCATGGGAGACGGAGCTGAAGATGGAGACGGGAAAAGAGCCTGGAGTCACGCCCAGTGCGAAGCTTAAAAATACTTTTTGCAGGCCATGGTAAAAACTGTAATATCACAAACTGTCCATTTCTCTTTAATCCACTTAAAGACATGGCAGAATGAGAATTTTGTGTGCAGCCTGTGGGAAAAAGAAATGAGGTGACCATGCCAGGTCACCTTTGAGCTTTAAGAGACTTTCAGAGATTTTGTGAAGAAGAGAGCAGTTGCTTTCAAGTAAGAATTTGCTTATCCTTAAAAAAGAACACCCCATGTGTGGCCCATGCTGGCAGTTGTGGGAAGACTGCAAGATTCATGGGAGAGATGTTTTTCACGGCAGCAGAATTTCTGGGCGGGTCTGTTGCCCTTTGAGAAGTTTGGAAACCACGTGAAGTAAAAGAAAACCTTTCTTCCTTAAATAGTGGAGAGACTTTTAAGAACTATAATACTGACCAAAATCATAGTTTGTTATCCTTTGTGCGAGTTGGGTAAAAAGGCGAGGCGCTGAAGGAAAAAGGGGGTTTTGCTTTAATTCCTAGTTATTTCTTTTTACTTTTAATTCTGTTAGTAATAAACTTCTTCATAGTCTTTAAAGTTTGGAGCCTGCTTTGCATTCCTCCTAATTCTTATCTCACAAAAGATAAAAATGTGAACAAAACCACTACAGTCTGCTTGTTAGAAGATCCTTTCTCTAAAGAAATTCCTTTTTTTGGCATGTGAGAAAAGATTCTCAGATGAAAAAATGCCCAAAAGTTTTGAAATCGCAACAGAAGTCTGCTTTCTGATTTTTTTTTTTTTTCAAACACAATACTTTCATCCTATTCTAAATTATGCCTTCCCTTGGAACTTTTACCATTTGTTTTGAGATGAATATGAAGCAGTTGGCCAAATGTAACATCTTTTATACCTTTCTTGAAGCCAAGTTGTCCAAGTTGCCGGTTTTAAATATTACTGAAGAAAAGGAAATTTATTTGGGGGATTGGGGAGTTTTGTTGTTGTTGAGTGTTTTTTTGTTTGGGGATTAGTTTTTTTGTTTGGTCGGTTGTTGTTGAGGGGTTTTGTTTGGAGTTTTTTGGGTTTTGTTTTACTTTGTTTGGGCCAGTTTGCAACATTTCCTCAAAATTCTCTTGCTGCACACAAAATACGTTGCAAAATGTGGTCTTGATTTTAGCCACTGCCATCATACAATACAGCTGTATGGAAAGGTCACACTTTGTCCTAAAGGAGAAAAAAACCCCAACTGTGATGACTCCCTACTAAATGGCTATTGCAGATTTAGCTGTCTGAGAGGTGTTGAGTACCTGCTTGTCCTAATAGGCCTCAGCTCCTCCAAGGATTTGACTGCTCACTCACTTGTCTTGAAGTGCTGTACTGGAAAACTGTAGCTGGATTTTTATTAGTTTTTGGTTTTTTGCATAATATGGTGCCATGCTTAATCTAAAAGTTTTGCATTCCCTTGTTATCCCAGGATTTGCGAGCAGATATTGAGTCTCATGCTTCAGTCTATGAGAGCCTTTCACAGTTAAATGAGTCGCTGTTTCCAACAGCTTCAAAGCAGTGTGTGAAAACAATAAAAGAAAAATTTGAAGAGCTGGATGAGAGGTGGAAAGCTTTACCACAAATCGTGAATAAAAGGTTGGTGCTTCAGAGTGTTTTTTACATGTTAAAGTAACCAATATCCAGATGAGGAAGCCCCAAACATATTTTTTACAGTATTACCAGTAGGAAAACAAAGATTTTAGATCAATACCAATCCATGAACTCCCAGGAATAGGGGTTGGAGAATCCCACACATTTATGATGCTGTCTTTTTGACATACACTTCCCCTGTTTTTTTTGGAAGAAGAGTGTGTTTGAAGGAATATGGGGCAGGAAATGAAGGCAGTGTTGCATTTCCTCAGTTACAATTTCCCAAGTAAATTCCAAAAACTCTAATAATCTGTTCTTGGTTTTTTCAGTTATATGCTTTATCTTGTGCAAAGCCACACTATTGTATTTTTAAACTCACTTTGAAATTCTGATTTGCCATAAATACTATAAATGCTCAGTTATTAGGCTGTTGGCTCGTGTTAAGCTCAGAAAAACTGTCTCCTTTATTTCAAACTGTATGTTATCACATATTTAGATTTTGATTCTTTCCATGATGAATACACGTATTTACTATTTTTAATGTGGCTTACATAATAGATACTGATCAAAGACATAATCTTTTAGGTGCTTTATCAATATGATTTTTTGACAATATAATGATCTTCTACATGTTGAAAATCAGGTAGAGAAATTTCTAAGGGAAATGGGAATGCAAATGACAAGGTCTTTTTTAAGGTCAAGGTTTAGACTTCGTACTCAAGTACTTAGTTCTGCTGTGTACTCCTCGGGACACATTATTTCTTTGAACTGTGTTCCTCTGATCAGACTTTACCCTTGCTTACTTCAGTGGAAGCTGAGCATGAAATTCCTCACCCCTTGCCTAAATTCATGAGACTCTCACCTTAATTCAGTGTTTCAGATGATAGGGCACACAGAATTGCTATGACGGAAAATTAAAATTTAGCTTCCACCAATAGCATTCTCTTTGCTGGGATTACACCCATAAGAAAATTTGAAGAATATACCTTGGTTGTTTGGGGCACCTTTAACAGCTGATATAAATAAAAGAGTTGAAACAGGAAAGATCCAAAGGTGCTTTCAAATGTTATGTTATTCCCCAGAATTAAGAAATTAATATGGCAAAATAAAGTAGTATTTTCTACTTTTCTTGCATCTGGCATTGATTTTAATGTTGACCAGTCAGCTGTGGGTTTGGTTATGGGCAGTGATTAAATTGCATCAAGTGCTTTCATATTTACATCTGACATTCTATAGGATCAACTTCCTTCAATCACTTGTTGCTGAGCACGGGCAGTTTGATGAGCTCCTGCTCAGGTTTTCAGACTGGATTAAGCAATTTCTTGCTGAACTACAAGCCACTTCAGAGATAAATACAGCTGATCAACAACTAGCTGCATCTCACAATAAGGTAAACTTTTGGATGTAAATATTAAAGACAGAGAAATTATACAGTGCATTTGGCTAAATACTCATCTAGACCTAGCAAGTAATTTATTTGCTTGAAAACCAATATGCTGTTGCAGTCACATACAGACTTCTGTTATTTGACAAGTTTAAAGCAAAATTGTAACACTGAACTATTCCTACTGAAAACCCTCCAGTAGTACTTGTTTCACTCGTAAGTTAAGTACTCAAATGTTTCTTGAGCTCTTGATTTGAAGAAGAAACTCAGCTCTATTTTCTTTCTTTCCCATAGAACCACTTAATGGAAGTTGAAAGTAAGAAACAGGAGTTACAAAGTCTGAAGGAACATGTAGAGAAGTTGGGTTCTTTCAGCAGCCCAGAGGACAAGCCGATGTTTCAGGGAAAGACTGAAGATTGCTTTCAGATCTTCCAGGAGGCAAGTCAAATAACTAGCCAAAGACAGGATGCCCTGGATCAGTTGCGAGTATTCCTGGAGCTCCACAGTGCTGCATCAGGAGTGCTCCACCAGCTGAGGCAGACAGTGGAGAAAACAGGAAATATGGATAAAGCTAAATCTGAATTACTGGAGAAGGAACTCAATGGTGTTATTAAGGACCTCCACAAGTTGGAATCTGATGCTGTCAGTTTGGATGGTTCCCTTACTAAGGCTCAATACCATCTGAAACACAGCATTTCTGGGCAGAGAACCTCCTGCAGGGCTATGGTGGATAACCTGGGTGTGGAAGTGGAGGCAGTTCAAAACCTGCTGGGGACCAAACAAAGTGAGGCAGAAGCTCTTGGAGCCTTGCAAAGATCTTTCATGGAGCGTAAAGAACAGTTACTGAAGAGCATTGAAGATACTGAGGAAAGGGCTGACAAGGAGGGTCTGAAGGAGACAACACTACAAGCCCTCCAGCAAAGGTAAAAACAATGGCACTTTCACACTTGATTGCAGTCTCTGGACCTTTCATGATTCATTGGAGGCATGTGTGTGTTTTCTACCTGGATACTTTATTTCTTGCCAAGCGTATGTATCTACTTAATAAAGTTTTGTAAGTAAGTGAACTATTTGGATGCACGAAAAACTAAGCAACTCCTGCTAACCTTTTATATTGAAAGAACAGTCATGAAAGTCTATGTCTCAAAAATACATTTTCTCCAAATGAATCTAAGATCCAAACAGCTATTAGAAATCCCATGTACCATAACTATCTCTACCCTTGGAGAACTGAAGACTGTGCATGGGATGATGGAATCAAAAACACTTATTGTAATAAAATATTAATCTAGATATCTGAGTATATTTCCAGGTGACACTTTCGGGGAAGGTACATATATATCTGTATGATTGTATAGCAGTATATGTATCAGAAAACCCACAGAGATTTTGTAGTTCTGGCAGGAAAAAAAAAAAAACAAAAAAACAAAAAAACCCCAAATAATGCTTAATTGTAGGAAATTTTAGAAAAGGGGAATATTATGCACAGTAACACTAACAACAACTGTTTAATTCTTCCTTTATTCCTTCATGCAAAAGAAAAAAGTGAAGATTAATAAACTTGAAACCTGTCTTCTAACTTCCAGATTCAGGGTCTTTAACCAGTTAGATGAAGAACTGAATTCTCACCAGCATGAGCTCCAGTGGCTCATGGACAAAGCAAAACAAATAGCCCAAAAAGATATCACACTTGCTCCTGAGACTGACAAAGACATAAATCGCTTAGAATCTCTGTGGAAGGATACCAAGAAAGCTATACAAGAAAAGTAAGTAGATCTTTATCTTAAGATAAGACAGGAGAAGATGGGGAAAGAGACACCATTATTACACGTAATATCTTCTTGCTATGTTAGTTACAATGAAAAACAGGGCTTGAAGGTTAAATACTGAGTAGAAGATAAAAATACATTCTTAACAAGAATATTTGTACCAGTTGTACTTACGCTATTAATAAAGCCACAGATAGGTCCTCAGTAGCGTACTGACAGATACACTTTCTATTACATACATGCTGTATTAGTGCATGTTACTGTTTATTCTTCTGAAAGATGAGAAATCGCCACTGAATTTTCTCTATCACTCTAGCTGGCACATATTCTCCTTCTAGCACATGTTTTCATTCTCTATTGGATGTGTGTTTCTGACAGTTCTATATTCAGTGGTCCTAAAAAATTTTTAGATTGAAGTATTTCTGTTTGCCCAAGGGAAAAGTTTCATAATAATCATTAGTGTGTAATCAGTTACACTAATTGTATATGATACATGAGCAGATGATCAGTTTTATCAATGAAAGTTGATAATGAAAGAAGCTGAAGAAACTAGAGAAAGTTTCATCATACCCTTTTCTTTGTCTTAACTGCCTCACGATCATCTTTAAAGAGAACTAGCAGTGTTTTCTCTGTCATATAGACACAATTTCAGACCCTCCTAAACCTGCTTATTTTGGAGAGCTCTTTGGAGCATTCAGGGAAGACCCAGCTCCCAAAACAGTTACTCCTCTTTCTTGATAATGTGATGTTTCCCAAACTCCTTTCATTGAAAAACACTGTTTTACAACTAAACATATTCAAAGTATTAGTTTTGTTTCTCTCTCTTCAGTATAAACACCAAGAATGGATTGAATAGGTTTTTCTTAATCTCTGTCCATTGCCTGAGCATAAATAAGCTTTCCTGGAGAGACAGTCGGAAAAAAACAGTTAGGCTTGTTTTTAGCAGAAGGTTAATATATTCTCAGGAGAGGGGAGGTAACTTGATTATAATGTTTTAGACCCAAAAGCATGCATCTGACAATTGGAAGACAAAATAGACAGACCTTAGCATGCATTGCTTTAGTCTTTATTTCTGCTTTTTTTTTACCCAAAAACCACTCCATGTTAAAGAAACAACTTGTTTTAAAAAATGAACTGTGAGTGGCACAATTATCATGATGTGGTTTCCAGTCAAAAAGATGCTAAACTTAGGAACTGAGAATCTTGAATTCCAGTTTCAGTCTTTCTTTTGCTGAAGTCAGTTGCTTTGGTATCTGATATACATGAGATGGCAATTCACACACTGTCTCTTCAGTGAGATAGTTTGTGATGGATCCACAGTGATTTGTAAAACCAAAATATTCATATTTCCTTGGCTGCCCAATTCCTGTTTAGCACGGCATCCTGATTTTCCTATGGTGAATTGCTGTGTCATGTTCTCTACCCTTCGGAAACATGACAGCAAGCAGTATTAACACAGCTTGTTCATATTACAGAAAGGAGCAGTCCTGTGTTCTTATCGATCTGATGAAGGACTATCAGAGCTTGAAGTCAACAGTAATGAAAGTCATAGACAGTGCTAACAGTGCTTCTGTGACCAAATCCATTTGGAAGGATCATGAAGATGTCAGGCGAACATTATCAAAGGTAATGACATATTTTCCTTTGAGGAATTCAAATGATTTTTGAATTGGATGGATTTTTTTTGTTTGTTTGTTTGAAAGGTGTCCTTGAGCTATGTTTAAAGTTCCTTGAATTTCTGTCAAATCTTGTCACACTGACATTCAGGGTTTAAATTGTACTGATTCTGATGAGGAAAGAATATAGTCCTCTTTTGCATTTTGGTGAGATCTATTATCTGTTATTGCTATTTATAACTTTAATGGAAATGGTTAATATATGGAAAGCGTTAAGTGGAAAACAGTGGAAAGCTTTTCATATAAAATACATTGAGAATATATTCCTATCATAATATGAAAGGATAGTTCTAGTCAACATACTTCATTGTTTTTCCATATTGGGTAAATTTTGAAATAGATAAAAGGCCACAAAAGAATATGAATTGCACACATTTCGGATGTGTATTATCTCTTTCCCTAAGAGGACTTCTTCCATGGTGTATAATGTTGATACTGGCCACTGATCAGAGATAAGGAATTTGGATCCCAATATTCCATTCATTTCACTGGACTGTATTTCAAAAATTCTAAATTTTGCTGTCCATCAGCCTGTAGGGATAAACAATTCTCAGTGAAATTCCCTCCATTCTTTTGGAGGTTAATTTAATTTGGAAACCTATTGAGCTCTTGATTCAAAATCTTTCAGTCAGTTATCTAATTTAATTTCAGTTATCTAATATAAACCTTATTCTAAACTATGTGTATTTGCGGCCTCTTTCTAATAGATATCTTAAAAGAACAAAAAGCCAGAACAGAGCTCACCAGTCTAACAAAGAATTTCATGTAACACTCACATGATTCCTTTGAGACTTGGGCTGTGGAGAATTCCCTGCTGCAGCAGTGGCCACATCTAGGCCTGAAGAAGGAGTGCAATTAATGTTTTGGCCATACTGCATCCAGATTAGTAGCTTATCATTAGTACTGCTCTCTAGTACTTGCTGCAGAAAAAAGCATAAGGTGATTACTGTGATCCTTTCTCAGCATACTGTCACCTTTTCAGTGACAGTATTTCAAAGAATTTCCCCATGCCTAGGTTTGCGAACTTAGTCACCCTGAAGATTTTGTCTAGTTCCTTTCAGAACACATCTGTACTTTTGTTTTCCAGAATATCTAGTAGTGAGAGAGTTTTTAATCCTAAATTTTGTTAGCAACACCTTCTGTTTACCCTGCTGTAATTCCTGAAGTGATTATTCAATGATGAAGAATGAAAAGGCAAATAAAAAAAATTAAATTTCCTTAAGTCCGAAAATATCTGGTTACCAAGTGAAAGGAATTCAGAATTTGTTACATG
>VYZQ01023042.1:0-19195 GCA_013400655.1 Mystacornis crossleyi | reverse complement strand
TCCTGATATCTCATCTAAATCTACTCAGGACAATGTAATAAAGGCAGAGGGGATGACATCAGTTAGGAGGTCTTACTATTTGATTTTCTTAATGACACCACAAACACATGGGGAAGGAGTAGAAGACAGTCAAGAGTGCAGAAAATTAAGAAATTTAAGCTGGATGAACTCAGTTATGTACAGACAAAAGGGGCATGTCCTCTAAGCCTTTAGAATGAAACTACTGTAATTATATTTTAGCACTATAGTCTTAATTGGTTATTAGGGGGGAATCCCAAAGATGTTTCCGTGCATAAGACAGCCCTGCACTCCGTGTGGGTTTATCAGTGCGCCAAGGGCACTTTGGCCCAGGCCAGGAATCACAGCAACATTTCATGTTTTGCCTGAGGTGGAAAATTCAGCTGCCAGCCCTGGGATCAGCTGTCCCTTGGCTGGAACAGACACGGATGTTGGAAAATATGGAAATACCCGCTCCGAGTGCAGAGGAGCGGCTGTTCCCTGGCGAGGAGAGCAGGAGCAGGCAGCGGCCGAGGACTCGCCCAGAAGCACCTCAAGAGCCATCGAGCCGAGGCTTCACCTGCAGGCCCAGCACAGAGAGGGCTCTTGCACAAGGTGCTTTTAACGCAAGTGCAGAGTCAGAAGGCAGGAGTGGGGAGAGCAGGGCATGATTAATAACCCTGCGTTAATTGCAGCCTCAATAAACACAGCGTGGGGCAACACAGGCAGTGAGGAATCAGCTCAGGCCCATCGCGGCTTCCCGGGGATTGCAGCGTCTGCCACGGGCAGCTTATCCTTGGCAGGGCTGTGCAGCCTCCTATTCGTGCTCTCCCAAGGCATCTTCCCTAAAAAAACATTTGTTTTAAAAGTAGAATAAACATTCTAACAATATAAAGAACATTTTTTTCAGTATTGAAACTACTAGAAGATTTTTGCAATTTTGAAACGACCAAAATGTCCTACAGTTGCTTTTCTTTCTGATACAGAATTTGTCTCAGTATCTTTCTGACACGGTGTTTGTGTCAGAGCAGGGAATTTTGATGGAGAAGTTTGGAGATCAATTAATTTAAAATTCAGCCTTGCTGCGAAGTTTCCTTCCAGCAGCTCTTGTTTAGAAACACGGTTTTTCATGTACTTAAATTTAAGTCAAACAAGCCAGCGGGATTTCACATGGATGGAGCAGGTGCTTAACAACAGTATTGCCAACACCTGCAGCTAAATCACAAATTAATCTTTGCAAACATTGTTTATAAAAAATGAAGGTGTTCTCTCACTTGTACCTCCTGCTTGGTTCTGAAAGGTGTGTTTGGATTACATTTTTAATCTTTTCATGGAAATGATGAAGTCTTAACGTTGAATTTTTTTAATTATTATTATTTTTTATTTCCTCTGAGCTAAAACCCTTGGAACCACAAATTTGCTGGACCTGAAAGGAAAAGGGGAAAGCACATGAGTGGGAAATGAAATTGAAATTATTGGCTACGTGGCTTAAATGGCATATTGCTGCTGTGGAACCTAAAAGCAAATATTCTGTACAAGGGAAATGCTGCTCACAGCCTGGGCAGGTGCCCTGCCCCTGTGGACCTGGCAATTTCTGGCTTTTTCCTCTATTTAGCAGAAATGTTTTGAGGTGAAATATTTTCACACAAATCTACCTCTCGTGCAAAGGTCTTGAACACCTGGACAGCGAGCTGCGAGACCTCAAAAAGTGGGATTTTGTGTGTCAGAACTGATATTTCTTCACCCACTTTGCTGTGCAGAGCAAACCTTTACACAGGAGCTTGTGAACCTCAGAGACACAAATTCAGCCTTTAGGGGAAACATTGCTCGTGAGGGCTGCTAAAATCGTCACATTAGACATGTGGGTCCAATCTTTTCTCTGAATTACCATCACTTGATTGCTTCAGGTTGAAATATTAAGTGTTGTAAAGTAACAGAGGCTGTCTGTACCTACTGCAGGACATTATTCCTAACAGAGCAAATTGGAAGTGACTCATCACTTGCTTCGCTTAAGGATGTGTTTGTTCACATGGATATTAAATTTTCATGTATATTTTAAATGCTCAAGTGGATTTTCTGCCTTTATTATAGCAAAGTAGTTAAGTACAGGCTCAGTGTTCATTTTATGGGGGGTTTTTTTTGGGCTTTGCTGCTGCTCCACGGGTTTGGAGCCAGCCCCTCACTCAGTCCCACGCTTTGCTGCATCCAGGTTCCTTTGGAGACTGAGCCCTCAGTGAGCAACACACAAATGGCAATTTGTGCCAGCATTCCTGGGTTTATTACTCCCCATCTCAGATGGCTATTTAATTTGCTATCACTTTTGGCTGGAAAACTGGCTGTTAATGTAATCAAACGCCTGCTTTCTGTCAGGCCCCAGGCATTTATTTTCATTACTGGGGTTGCCTCAAAAAAAAAAAAAAAAACCAAAAAACAAAAAACAACCTGGAGGGTGGGTGTTGGAGTGAAGCTCTTTGGAGAGCTGTGTGTCCATCTGGTGTGCGAGTTTGGAATAAACAGAGAGGGGCTGGTGTGTCTTCAGGAGGTGTGAGAGCAGGATGCTTAATTACAGCCAGAGGGAATGGTGCCTGCCTGAGGATCACAAGATTTAACTCAGTTTGAAAGGTCTTAAAGGAGGGAAAAGTCCAGGAGGCGTGGAAATAAAATGGAAGTTTTCACCCTCAGCCCCCTCGGTTGCTCTGGTTGTAATTTTTAGCAGCGTTTCAAATTCCACTCACAGCGTGCTTCTCGAGGATCCCGTCCCCCACGGATTGTCCACCTCTAACTCCTGGCTTCCCTGGTGCTTCCCAGCACACGGCTGCAGGGTTCTCATCCTTCCTGCTTTTTTATCCCGGCTGCAGCTGCATGGATTTGAAGAGCAAAAGCAGCTGGGGGCATTGCAGGGCACCTGCAGCTCAAGACAAGGGAGATAAAGAAGACAGAAAATCAAAGGAAACAGAACAAAATGAGAAGAGGAGGAGGAAAAACAAATCACATAGGGTAGAGAAACATGAGGGGGAAAGAAAAAAGAAGATTCAAAGTGTCTGAGAGTTGCAGAAACCTCTCTGCAACATTTTTTCCTAAAAAATGTTTCACTGAGCAAGTCAGTACTGATCAGGGAGTAAAAAATAAGACAAAGGAGACAAAATCTGTTAAAATATTTGTTATTGCTTAGCTGAAAAGGCAGTTTTCAGCTAAGTCATCACACTAAATAAACCAATAAAATTATTTAAAAATTCTTAAATAACAGGTATAGAATTAAAGGAGATCTACTAATGTCTGCCTAGGGCTGCAAAAACCTGCAGCCATGCAGGTACAACATGGCAACATCCCAAAACAGGAGTCAAAACGCAGGCAGGGCATTGAGAGGAAGGTGGATGTTAACACCAAGTCAGTGGAGGTCAGAAGAAAATTAATTTTCAATTTATTTCTTTAGGGAAGAGTGTCTGCCAGGTGCCAAGGACTCGCTGCACAGGCACTGACCTCCCTCATTCCCTGAAGGTCTGGTGGGGCCTCTCATTTCTCTCCAGGTGTAAGGATCACACCTGCATCTGCATGTGCATCTTTGCACTGAAGAGTTGTCTTTTTACTTCTTTCCTTCCACCCAAACACACCGGAGGCTCCAGACAGATGACTTGTCATTTAGAAAAGTGATTGAAAGCAGGGGTGGACAAGGTGACAAATGCCAGTTTGTCTGGGAATGGGAACGGCAGAGGGATCTGCTCATCTGCTCCTGCACTGGCTTGCCTGGAAGAGAAGGACATTCCCTGGGAAAGTCCAATTTGTTGGCTCTAAGGGCTGAATGTTCTGTCTTGGTTCCGTGCAGGAGGGACAAATGGAACAGCCCGAGACCTGGAAAACAGCGAGCTGGGATGAGTTTGGCTTCATTAAGCTCTTAGACACTCCTTCAGCAAAGATGAAACTTCAGTCTAGGGGTGGAAACGCTCATCTCAGATCAGCTGAGATCGGCCTCAATTCCCTTCTGTGCATGACTGGGAGGAGAGGCAGCTTCTCTGGGGGTGGCCCCTGGCTCCTGAGCAGGAGGCTGGCTTGCACATGGCTGTGTTTAATCATCTCCACGAGCCAGATGCCGTCCCCGGGCTGCGGGGATTCTGTGCTGGCAGACACAGGAAGGATTTCTGCGAGGTGACATTTGAAACATGCGAGGGCTGCGGTGTGGGTTTCGCCGTAATTAAAAGTCCGTGGCAGGGAGCAGAGCCCCATCCCCACGACTTTCCTCGGCGGGGAGGAAGAGTTGGGCGTCAACTTCCCAGCTGCTGGCCCGGCTGTGCCACAGCTCAGGGAGCTGTAACCAGCCTCATTCAAAAAGAATCAGGCTCTGAAAAGCGAGAAGGGAAAAAGCCTTCCTTCCACGACTGATCGCACTTTAACTGCCACAGAAACGCACAGTGGGAGATGAGACGGAGAGGAAACGCATCTCCGCTACCTCCAAACCTTTCCGCAAGACTCCTGCCAGCTCTGCATTTCCTCACTCTCTGACCACAGAGCCGAAAGATTAGAGCTGAGCTGGGCAAGCCAAGGCCTGTGTTGGCACAGGGACCAGGCCATTCTGGGCCAGAGTTCACTGCATTATTGCTATTTGTTGACATGTTCTCTGTAATTTAAGAAACCGTCTGCTTTCCCTGGCAGTAAAGTCAGATGGGTGTCTAGGATTTTCTGCCCTGCACTTGATTATTTCTTCTGTCTCCACAGTAAGAGCCCAGTCTGTCACTGGATTATGTACATTGACTTAGCAGAGAGATTTAAAGGCTGGAACGAGTGTGTGAGAACTGGCTGCTGAAATCCTCGGGCCCTTGGGTCTGTGAGAGTGAAATACTGGGGGCAGGGGGGCTGAATAATAATAATATTCTGCACAACATAGCCAATAGATGAGAAGCCAAACAGCAAAGGCAAGCAAACAATTCCTTTCTAAGTCCATCATGCCCATGTTTTACTTTTAGTTCAGTATATAGGTAACAGGGTTTTTTTAACAGACAATTCACCAAGGATTTCCTCTTGGTTGTTTTTCTTTTCTTACAACAGAATGCCCCTGATTACATTCTGAGGTCAATTATTGACAAAAGTTGATGGAAAAAGAAAATACCAGGATCCAGAATGAATGTCTGAGGGTGAACCAAAACACTGGGGAAAATCTTTGTCCAGTCAGGGCAAAGATCTTCCACAGCCCCCAAAGTGGTCTATGTTGCTCTTTGCTGCTCTCACCTGAGTTTCACTGGGTTGAAGCCTGACTGGGAAGGTCAGGAAATATTATTCATTCTCCAAATCCATTATATTTATAACAGAATAGCCAGAAGCAGCCAGAAAATGCTGATGGGTCTCTTATAGTTTATCTCTCACAGTATAAAAATAAGCAAGACGACACAAACACACACAGCAACTGGGGCTGTGCTTCTCCCTGTTTCCCAGCACAGATTCCCAGTGAGAGTTCTCTCACCCCCCGCTGGCTCAGCTGAGTCCATCAGCTCTCTCGAAATCTGCCCCGCATCACCACGATCCTCTGGAGGGGGAAATGTGGCCAGTGGCACGGATGTTTGTGGGCTGGCTCCACAGGCAGAGCCTCTCCAGGCACACTCATTCACCATGTGGGAGCCGGTGGGTGGCTGTGGGTGACTCCCGGGTGTCACCACGGGGCAGCTCCCCCTGCGCTCTGCTTGGTCCTGCTCCACCTCCCAGGCATTCCATGGATTTTCTTGGGTGTTGGAGGTGGTTGGCAGGAGCACAGGAGATGGAAAGGGCAAGAGCTCGGCAGGAGATGGTGGCTCCTTCATTGCAGCACGGCCAGCAGTGCAGCAAAGCCAAGCCGGGCAGTGGTGGAGCAGATGTTTATGGCTATTCCTCATGTTAAAGCAGATTACAGCAATGTAGGGACTCATCCATCAGGGACGGTGCTAGAGCAACAAAGGGGGTTGTGTGGGGTAGCTGGTCCAGACAGCTCCTCACAGCCCGTGTGTGATTCCAGCCCTCCCCAAGCAGGCACTGCCTGCACCCCTCGCTGCATCTCCTGTTTGTCCCAGCCTTGGGTCAAACAACACGGAACGCAAATCATGGGAAAACGCTTTACCTGACCTTTCGAAAGTAATCAAATGGGTTTTCTTTTATGACAAACCAGTTAAAAACTCCAACTCTTTCTTGAGGAGATGGTCAAGGACAAAGCCCACAGAGCAGTTTAACTGGATTTAGCTTTGTGGTACCTGGTGCATCCAGGCCAGAGGTTTGAAATCCCCTGCAGTCATTAAAACACGTAAATAGCAAAACCTGAACCTACAAACTGAACCACATCAAAAAAACCCATATTTCAATTTATTATCTAAAGAGAGGTTGAAGCATTGGTCTGGAAGGTCAAGACATCAAAGGTTCAGCTCCAGTCCTGCCAGCAACCATTGCTGGTTTTTTGCCCAAGTCCTATGAACTGTCTGTGACGTAGTTCTAAAACTGTGGATAAAAGGGGGTTTTTCTACTCAAAGAGTCAACATTTTTTAAAGAAATAGTTATTAAGACCAAATTAAATCTAGGGACAGTCGTTAAATCACTTAATTAAATATTTCCCTCAAGCGATACGACATTTTTTGGATTTTCGGGTTTCCTTGGAAACCCATTTTTGCAGCCCCTGTCTGTCCATGTGCTCCAGCTGCTGGGGGCTGAGCTCTGAAGCTTTCACAGCAGCTCTGGAGGGGCAGGGCAGGAGCAGGATGCTGCAGGCTCTTCTTGGGGCTGGCAGCAGCCACGTGAGGGTCACTGCAGGGACTCTGGGCAGGAATGTGTGGTGGGAAGGAATGTGTGATGGCAAGATGTAGCACAGGTGTAGCCAAGAAATCACAGCAATGCTTTTGTTTGCAATTACAGGACCCAAATGCTCTCATATTTCATTAACTGCTCTTGTTTGAAATCCCTGAGTTTACACCTCTGACCGTCCACTGAGTGGGTGTTTCAAAAACGTTTCCTTTTAGAATGGTTGTAAAGCAAAGAACCCATTTTCTTTGGACTGAGATTTTATAGAGTAAAAGGAAGAGCTGAAAATATGAAGAAAGGAAGAGCTGTCAAAGTGAAGACAACTTTTGTCTCTGTAAACTTCCAAATTCCATAAAATAAAATCATGTAGCAGCATTTACCTTAATTAAACCATGGGAAATATGTAATATTTTTAAGATTTCTGGGCAGAAACGTGTGTGTGTGTTTCACAACACTGCGGTCCAGGAGTTCTCTCTGGCTCCTGCTCAGTGGACCATTTTAATTTGGACACTCTAATCCAGGTAACTGAGTCCGCAAACCTCTTCATTCCTAAACAAATAGTCGCCCTGAGAAATGCTTACCTAAAATTAATCAATTTTGCCTTTGGTAAATGACAAATTTTAAAGGAAATTTTAAAATAATATTTTTAATAATTATCAAAATAAGAAGATTGGTGGGTTTTTAGAAAGTGATCATTATTTCAGTTCGATATTTTAGGTACCTCCATCTCAAAAATGAGATGCTTCACACAGGAACAAAATGTTTTCAAATTGCAGGAATTAAACTTTTTGGCCACACAGAACCGATGACAAGAAATCTGAATTTCTCTTCCTTGAGGAGTTTCAAAGTGTTGATGGATTGTCCTGATGCACAACATGAAACACTTCCAAAATCTTACAGCTCTTCAGGGAACAGGAAAAATCTTCCCACTCAGTTCTTGTGGCAGCCGAGGTATTTCATATTGAACTTTAAAAACATTGACGGATTTCTTCCTGCAGCCAAAGGAAGGCAGTGAGAGTTTATGTGTTTCAAAGAAAATTGAGATGCTGGCAGACAACATCAATGTCTGTGTGTGTGTCTTTCAAAATGCAGTTGTCACCCGATGCGGTTGTAGTATGAATCATATCCTGGAGAGTTATATAAGGTTTGGGCTATGGGTAAAATCTGGATTTTATTTTACCCCAGGGAAAACTTGAATCCAGTGAAAAAATAAATATATTATTCTTCGAGGCTTAATTGTAACAATAACTGAAAAGCTGGAAGCCCAAGAATTAGGAGCCTATTTATCCGAGTTCAGTATATTGTATTTATAAATGGATAAATATCAGTGTGCAGAGGGTCAGTTTAGAGAACAGCTTTTGTGGCCTGAATTTAGAAACCACTGCGTTGTGATGCTAAATAAGAAAGGTCCCCTTGGTTATGTAAAAAGGAGAGGGAAGCATCTCACTGCATAATCCCGAGGGATTACAGGGTCCCAGTGAATGTCCAGTATTAGCCAGCAGCCAATGGCTTCACATCTGGAATCGGGAGCCCAGAGTCAGCTGGGGGGTGGCACTCATTAAAAATAGATCTGCTGGAGAGCTAAGATGATTATTGGTGCTGATTTGCAGGATTAGACACAGGGAGCAGTCTGTCAGGCTATTTCTTCACTTGAGCACCCAGAAACCTCCTCCAGGACCGGGGCAACCAGGGGTTCATGGCCGGGGAGGGGAGAGGGAGAATTTGGGAGTAGGAGAGGGAAGACACTTTCCCTCTGCTCCTCTGACATTGTGCTTGGAGCCAGAGCTGAGCTCGTAGCCAGACCTGCAGAGATTTGTGTGGCTTAAACACCGGAGGCGTAAAATGATTAACGTGATCTCCCTGCCCGAAGCTGTGAAGTCTTTGCAGCTGGATTTACATGCAGTTTATGGGAATCGCAGGGCAGCAGGGAGTTTGCAGGTCCATTTCTTTGAAGGAATTCTGGGTGCCTGGGATGGGCTGAGAGTGGTGGATGCAATTCATAGCTGGGAATTAAACAAGTCAGCAGGACTCCCCACTGGAGTCCCCACGGAAATAACAGCGTGCAGAAACCTGACTGGGAATCCTTTGTTTTCCTTGTTCCTGATTCCTCTTTATTCTCATTTGCAGAATTGTTCTGTTTTGCAAGAAAAGACTTAGCAAATATTGCAGTGGAAGAGTGGATTTCTGTTCAGGGACAGGAAAAATATGCACTTTTTGAGGCTGAACAAGCAGCTTGGATAACCACAGGTATATATTCCTGACAACCCATTTCCCTTCATTTGCCGAGACGATGATAGAACAAACAATTTAAAATAATAAGCACTTCCAGAAGAATTACAACACGTGCTGTCTGCCAAGGGGGGAAATTCTCACCCATCAAAGGAATTATTACAGGTAATTTGCCCAGATCCTGCTAATTCCAATAGGTACCACAAATTCCTCCTAACTCCTGGTTTATGTGGTTACTGATGGTGAATGAATATTCTGTTGAATCATTTGAGCACCGAGATTTCAGCTGGCCATTAAGTTAACCACTGAGAAATTAGAGCTGGAACTCAGCAATGCAGGTCCATGGAGGTTATTTGGTAATTCTTTAATCAACTGCTCCTGCTGAATTGCCACGTGAATTTTCTTTTACCTGGGGCTGTGTCATCCATAGTTACAGTTCAGATTAACCTGTCAGCTCAAGTAAATGTACTTTTCCAATTAGGTTCCTAATGTTTCCATCTGTGGCTCGGACAAAATATTTCAAGATCCTTTTCCACCTTGGTTCAGAAACTCTCTCCTGAGAGGGGAGTGCTGCTGAAAAAAGCCAAGCCATCTCTAGCAGCCAATTCCCCCATGCAGACGTGGGTGGATTCAATGGGGATTCACATCTTGGAGCACAGATAATAAAAGAGAAGCCCATAAACCCAGTTATTGAAGCCCTGACAGGCAGCAGCACTTCCTAAGCCTAATGGCTGCACACAGGGTGTGCTTTGGAGACAATCTCACTCAGTGCTTCCCCTGTAAATAATAATAAGATACAATGGATCTGAGGGAATTAAGTTCTTAGGAGGCGGTGATGTCATGCCCACAGATTCAGGGCACTATTCACTTGCTTTTGGGAAACATTGGATAGTTACATAATATTCCTCAATCCATGTTCTGGATCAGCTTTGTTCCATCAGGCTTTTCCCATTACTTTAATAACTTCTGCTCCCAGCTTCACAAGTTGTTGTTTTTTTAATAATGTGCCACCATATTTAAAAAGAAAAATAAAACAGAAGGAAAAAAAAAGAAAATAAAAATGCCAGGGAATCCAGCAACTTCTAATTCATGGTTGTTGCTCACGTGGATATAAATAATAGGGGTTGTTTAACTGAGGGCAGCTTATTTCTTATCTGAGGAAATATTAATGCCCTCCCTGTTATCTAATTCAGCATAATGTAAGGCGATTTAGTGGAGATTAAGAGAGAAAGTGGGAGAAGGATTTATATTCTTTAGGGCCATGCTGGTGCTCCCAGGAGTGCTGGCATCACTTCCATTAGAAGAGGTGATTGCTCTCTGAGGAGTTAAAATAATTGGAAGGAGAGGCAAGCTCTTACACTGGAATGAAAAGTCCTGAGGAAAGAAAAGAAGCAATTGTTCAAGTTTCAGACTCCCTGCCCTGCTGCTGGAGGGAAACATCTTTGTTCTCAGACGTGGAGCCTGAGGAAAGGCCGGCACCCCAGCAGCACTTAATTTTTAATAGCTCTGCTCCTCTGCTTGGGAGAGAAAGAGGCTCTGCAGAGATTCACTCCCTGGGGGGATCCAGCCTGGCCAGACGGTGACAGAGCACAGTTCTATAATGTAATGTTATCAAATCACTGCAGTTATGTGTGCAGCTCCCCGGGGCGAGCTGGGCTCCGGGAAAGGCTGTGACACATCCAGGTGATGCAGCCAGCACTGCCCCAGTGAATGCACTCAGGTTTATGAATATGCACTGGCTTTATGCAGGAACAAACTTTGTGTGTAGGTAGGGAAGCTTCTGTGTGCCCCGAATTCTTTGTTGTGATTGAATCCCCAAATTTACCATTTCAGTCAAGAATTCAAGCAATGCTCTGTACCAGAGTGCCTCTTTCTAGTGACAGCATGAAATACTCGAGTAACATTTGTTCCTCAGCCTTGGGGCCCAAAGCATCACCTTGTTTCCTGAAGGTCACATATTTCCACGAGCATTCTGGGGAAGTGAGATGAGTCTTTTCATTGCAAACTCACTCTTGCTAACTGCTTCCTAAGCAGAGAGAGGCTTATGCAAAGCCAACCACTATTCTGAGGTTTTATGAGATTCCAGCTGATGCCAATAACAGATGCAAGTAAATTTTGTGGGAGCCTGGTTGTGTTAAACAGCCATCAGTGACAGAATTTTTCTTTAGCATCTCAGCTCGTGTGTGAAATGCAAGGTTGACTTTGTCCCCATGGATGTGACATTGGTAGATGTGCACAATTATACCTTGATGAGGATGAAAATGGGATCCCTCCAGGGCAGTATGAAGGCACCAGGCTATTTATGACATTTGATCTTACAGTTCTGACGAATGTAATTGCTCATTTTGGTGCTAACCGAGCAAAGGCGGGTCAGAAACTCAATATTTCCAGGCCGTGTAGTGAAACAAATACCACCTTTCCACACAAAGGAGGTTTGAAGGGCAGGAACAATATTAAAATGTGAATTTTAACTATGGAAATCTACATACACAATCATCCTTCTTCATCCTGTGAGTGTGTAAATCTGTGTCTGTCCTTCCTGGGACTGCAGCAAACTTCTGGCCATGGTCTGACCTGCATCATGGGCATTTGCAGGTTGGAGGTAATTCCATCCAGATCATTGGGTTTTACAGCCTGCTCATTTTTATTGCTTGTTATTCCAAGCAAAAGTAGTAATCCTCTGGGAAGGGAAAGAGAAAAAAATCCTGGATATAATAATATAGCTGTAACCATGCTGTCCAGTCATTTGAATCCACAAATGGAAACCCTTGTGCTTTGTGAAAGTGAAGGTTGGAGCCATCCTCTGGCCAGCTTAATCCAGACAGTGATCCCATAATCCATGTTACATTTACTGGCTTCCCCTCCTAATCGGTTTGGAGTCGGCATGATTTCTTCCAAATGTTAATGAAAACCAGGGAGCACTTACTCAGGGAAGCAAATGGAAATAAAATCCATATTTCCAGCCATTATTACAGCTCGGGTCTGACTCTGGGTTTATGTTACAGCATTATGTTGAGCTCAGCTTCCAGCCTTTGTTCTTTTCTGACCTGGAATGCTGGAGGAGTTTGATGTGACCAAGAAAATTTTTGCTTAGGAAATCAAAGAGACAGCTTCCTGTGGAATTCTCAAATATGATCGAACTTGTTCTGTTTGGTTGGTTTTTTCCAGGAATTATGAAAATGAAAATTACTTTTCATTTCTGAAAGGTAATTTCTGAACTCCTGTTCATCCCCCCTTGTGCTCAACCTTCTTGTTGAGCTTCTCTCATGAGCAACTTCCGCACCAACGATGCCACCCCACTCCGCTGTCCTTTATCCATCCCCCAGACCTTGGACATTCATGCATGGATTCTCACCAGAATCCTTTTTCTGGAACAACCACTGCTGTATCTCCCATGGAACAGCTCCTCTGGGTGTGTGTTTGTACGTTTTCACTGCTCAGTGACAGAAAACAGGGGCGATGCTGTTCTCTCCTCAGTTTGCAATGCCTGGAGGTGCTCAGAGGAGAGGCCTGGCAGGCCCAGTAAATCCAGCAGGAACTCAGAGCCGTGATAAATGAATATAGAGCTCAAATATACACACCAGGGCTCAGCCTCGGTCCAAGCAGGCAGTGCTGGGACACGGCACTGAGGACACTCCTGTGTTCATTAACCTGCTGGAAGAGGTGGTTCACTTTTTACCTAATTTCCTCCTGGCTTGTTTTCCATCTGTTGTCCTGTTCTGGGGTGATTTGTGGTTAATTTGCAACCTTCTCTGAAATACCATACGTGAAGTAATCAGAATTCCCTCAAATCTGAAGTGGGACCCCTAAATCAGGCCCCCATGTCAGGAGTCTGCAGCAGCTTTCCTCACCACCACCTCACTTCAGTCATTCCTCACTCAATTATGTGTGGAGACGCTGAGTTTAATTGTGTTATTCCTGGCAAAGAAGGAGAAAAAAAGCAGAGGGAAACTAGTTCTAACAATCCTATTTGTGAATTATAACTGTACACTCTAATCTAATCATGTTTCTCTTTCCCCAGATGTGGAGGATTTTAAGAGTGCCTCATTACCGACCACTAATTAAATCTACTGTGAAAGAAATGTTGGGTGAAATCCTGCCAGCTTGGAGTTGCTGGCAAAGCTCCCACTGACTTCAGTGGCACTCAAGTGTTGCTTTTTGGGTTTTGGTCTAATCAGAAGATGATCACTGTAATTATGTATAATCTGGTAACATCTGTGATCTCCAATTAAATCCCAGGCCTCATGGCACTGGGCAAATAAAAAGGTTTTTTTGGGGTTTTAGGTCATTCATCACGGGTAAAATCCTGAGAAGTGCCTGCCTCTAACCAAACTATTTTTTTCCTGGGGGCCCACAGCACCCTTTGAAGCCAGAGTCTTTCAAGAGTGTGTGTTTGGGTCTAGAAGGATTATCAGTCCCAAACAAGAAGGACCCAGGGGTTCGTGTAGGAGCCAGACATCCTGGGGCAGGCTGGCTGGAGTTCCGTGTGGAGGTGTTCTCCACACACACAGATGTGGCAGCAGTGGGGGCTCAGGAAGGAGGGATCCATAATAACACCTGAGGGCAGGAGAAAGCAGTGCAGGGTGTGGGGTCTGGCCTGAGGGGGCTGATCTGCTCCGGTGTCTGTGAGAGCTGCTGCGAGCAGGAGATGTGAAAATCCAGAGTATCCCGGTCCTGGGATCAGTGATATTTACGGCTGGGGCCTGGCTCAATGGTGACTTTCCTAATTCCTTCCTAAAACTCATTTAAATTCCTCACTGGTTTGTTTTTCTCCTCCCCGTGGCACTCCTTGATCTATGTAGTTCAATTAAAAGGCAGCATGAGGGCAGTGTCTACAAGAATTTGTTTATTTCCACGCTTTGCCTCCAACACCAGTTCTATAAGTGCTCCGCTTCCACAAGGATGTTTTCCACTTCTTTTTATGTCCTTCTCCTCTAAGCTGCTAAAACTTTGCTTTAAAACTGCAATGTGGGTTAACAAGTGTGTGCCCAAATCCCTTCCTGTTGCTATAAATTGAATTTCCCATTTGTGGCCACTCACCTGATGTGTCAGGCTAACAGGGCAGACACAAAGAGGCTCAAATGTGGGTTCCTGATTTCCCTCTTTGCTCACAGTAGCACTGCAATGAAAGGAGACTGTTCTGGCTGTGTTTTACCCTTGTCTTTCAGCAGCACTTTGGGCTAGACACCTTTCTGTTTAATCCACATGGTTAATTGTAGATGAAAAAGGATATAATTAGGTCTCTGTCACTGCACCACAGTGTGTTTGCTTCCTTGGGTATGCTGGAAGTCAGACATGTCCCACCAGCAGGCATCTCTGAGAATTAGTAAATAAATATTTTAGTTTGTACAAGCTCTTTCTGAAGAGCTTTCTCCATGTTTAGTGCACACCGTGATTTTTTTTGGAGAATGCTTTAAATGTTAAGTGCTTGTTTACATCAGCAGCTGTAGGGGCGTGTGCCCTTAACCTGCAGTGCTTCGTTTGTCTAATTACAAACCTATTCAATAATTCCTTTTACATTTGTGCTGACTTTGTATCTCTGAATAAAGGTTGTTTAGGGTGAAGGTGCTCGAAACACTCAGCTGTGGAACATCAGAGCACAGCCAAAGCACCACGGCCCTTTCATTTCAGCTGTGGCTGCTGTGTGGCAAAGGGCTGTCGTGGAAATTCATCCTAAGCAGTTTTTAATGATGCTGTGTTAGTACAGTGGCTGTACTTCTTCAGGTTACCACTGAAAGGTGTTTCTTTTGACACGGGGGAGATTTCTGGGAGAAAGTCTTTTGTCCTGAGCTGTTCATACATCCAGCTGAAGCTAACAGGACTCTGTGCAGTGTCTTCTGTTCCCAGGTGGATACTCAGTGGTAAAAATGGCCGTACATCAGTATCAGGGTATACATTTAGAAGAACCAGTCTGCCATCAAAAAATAAAACAGCCCTTTGCCTTTCATCTGCCCCATGTTCTGCCGTGGAAGATGCAGTTTCTGTCTGTGGGGACAAACCTGAATCGGGGGTTGTCAGTGGAGTGGGAAAGGCAGAGAAAGCCCTGAGCTGGCATTAATCAGTGCTGTAAAGGGCAGAAAAAGAGATGCTGGCCCAGGTAACTCGGAGTGGCTGCACCAACGAGAACTGCAGGAAAACAGCCTGGAGAGCTGAGCTGGGCTGTGCTCCCGGGTGCTGCTGAGGGCCCAGTCTCCACTCCGTGGCACTTTGTTGTCAATTAATCTTTCAAGCAGAGGCTCTCCTTGACCTCAGTTTGTGTGTCCAGATATTTCACAAGTCATTCCACGGACGTATATTCAGTCAGGAAAAGCTCTCCATCTTCTTCGTCCTACAGAAAAATCATCATATGCATGGACATCGCAGTGTCTTAACTTAAAAAGCTCTTTGCTTCAACTGGGACAGCTGAATCCTTAAAAAATTACAAAAACACTCTTAAATGTCTCAGCAAAGGCATCTCCCAGTGTAGTTCTAGAGTGGATCTGACCCCCCACCCCAGTTTGCAGTGCCACGCTGTGCTTTCAGATCCTTCAACTCTGGATGTTTCTATTGTGACATTTTCTGCACCATAAAAGCACTCCCACTTTCGAGTTAAATCAACAGTTGTGGCAGAATGGGAACCAGAATTGCAGTCAGATCCTCAATTGCCTTTAAAAAAAGGGAAAACGCTGTGTGACATTTGAGGATGACACTAACAGCATCACTAAAATAAATTAAATGAATGTTATCTCTTTTTCTGAGTGGCTTTTAGAGTCTTTATAATGCTTTTTGGATTGTTACTGCTGAGTAGCATTAGCAAAGTACCAAACATCTATTTTCGTGTAATTCATCTTTTGCAATATTTGATAGTCCTGGAGTAATGGAAGGATCATTCGTAGCTGGAGATGGAAGAAGTGAAGCATCAGAAGAGATAGGATGCTATCAAATAAGAAAGAAAACAAATCTCTAAAATTAGAAAATGTGAGTTTTCAGCTTTCAGTACCTTCTCAAACAGAACTGATAATGCCATGCGGGGTTACAGGAGATTTACCCACAGCTGTTAAGCTGCGAAGAGCTTGTGTAAATAGATTTAATTTCCGAACAAAATCAGACCTCACTCGAAATGAGCACTTCTCTCTGTATTCACCCTCGAATGGCAAATTGCTTAAGAAAGTTTGAGCCCTGACTTCTAAAACTCCACAACTTCGAGATTTACACTTGCATGAAGCAAGCTTGGCTTTGAGTTTAAAGCAAGAATTTCAGAGCAGCTGGGATTCAGGGAGTCCAAGGGTTTATTCTGAACTTTGTGTGACTGCCTAGGGTACTCTGAAAAAAAGAGAAAACTCTGTGTTTTGACTTATGAGGAGCATCAAAAGCTAGAGATGGCATAAATCACAGGTAAGTGTTTGAGGAGGAGCTGGGCTTTCCAGATGTGCTGTTCTCAGTCTGCAGGGGCAGAGTTAAAGAATTTCAGTGACCACCTTTGACTAAAAGGTTCACAAGCCCTTGCCTTGGCCGTTTGTCAGACCATGACACCACGAAGGTATCCCTGGGCTGGTTTAGGCCCTGCTTGTGCCTGTCTGGATGTGCCTTTCGTGTGTTCAACAGCAACACAACCAGGAGCTCAAGGCCAGGGTGCCAAGATCCTGTTTCAGCTCACTAATCCAAACTGCAGTGGTTGCTTTCACCCTATTTTCTATATTACATTATAAACCAACAAATTTCAGCTTTTGATGAGGCCTCAGAAGGCCCTGAATGAAGCCCCGGTGAAGGATCAATTCCACCCAAAGCAAAGAAGTCCCCCAAAGGAGCCTGTTTGTGGAATCACTGCATTACAATTAGCTCAGCGCAATCATTCCATGAGGAATTACAGGGCCTTGCTTGCGGCATCTGTCAAAATAATTGCACCTCTCAGTGATTTTTATCCTTCTATTCCTTGTTTTAAATATATTCATTAATTAAATGGCTCAGCTCATTTCAACGTGGCCCTGAACTGAAATGAGCAGTACATCTTCCTCGTTATCCTCGGAGCAGATTGCTGGGAACTGGAGCAAACTGAAACCCTTGGTGGCAGCTCACACGCTTCGAGCCTTCTCGATTCCTTTGCTTGTTCTGGTCATGGAGACAACACTGCAAAGGGAAAGGACGGGTGTTATTTTTAGGCTGTAGGTGACAGGTGACACCAGAAGGCTGAAACTACACAGGTATGCCCAGAAATAGGTGTGGCTTTCCTCCTGGAGACAAGAGGATGGTACAGGGTGAGTCAGGGAGCATAGGTGTGCCGGTTTGGGCTGGGACAGAGTTCATTTCCTTCATGTGGCATCTGGCTGTGGTTTGGATTCGTGCTGGAAGCTGATGATAATTCAGGGGTGTTGTGGTTTCTGCTGAGCAGAGCTTGCTCAGAGCCCAGGCCTCGTCTGCTGCTCGGCCAGCCCAGCAGTNGTGTGGTGAAGGACATCCTGTGCTGCTCCTCAAGCATCTCTGCTGAAACCACGCCCAGGGAAATGCAGATGAGCCAAGCTGGAATCATCTTCAAAGAAGCAGTAGCTGAGGGGTATTTTAATGCAGTAGCTCTAATGGCTTCCCACTTCCTGCTGGGGAAATGTGCAACTAATTAAGTCTATGACATTCATTTAACTCGAACAATAAAACGTGCTCGTGTCATCAGAGGTATTTACTAAACACACATTTTCCTGGAGGTAGAAGGGGCGAGGTTGTAAACAAAACATGAAAATAACTGTTTATCACCTTTCTGAATTCCCGATGAAGCTGTTGTCAACACAGTCAGGATTTGGGGCACTGATTATTATTGTTGCAGTGCTTGATCAAGACTAGGAAATAATACTTGTTTTAAGGTTAAAACTCACATTTAAAGCTAGTCAGAGGAATAAGTCCCCTACTTCCAGTAGCAGATGTTGTGTTTGCTTGCTTGTTCTGTGTCTCACTTGTGCCACAAGAACAGCTCTCAGTGTGCTGTGGGGAGGAGAGCTGGGATTACAGCAAAAACCCCCACAAACCCGTAGCATAAAGCTCTGAAAGTCTCGGAATAAACAGCCTTAACTGGTCATCTCCCAGCACTGCAGGGCAAGTGTGCCAAGGATTTGACCCCTCCACTTCTCAGCTGGCCTGCATCACAAACGTCTGTCCCAGCAAAGCCCTGTCTGTCCCTGCAGGCCAGGGGACCCCGAGCATGTTTTGCTCAGTCTGCCCACTCGGCCTCAGTGCTGGGCACTGCCTGATTTCTGTCTGCCTTCCCCACAGAATCTGCTGTGTCTAATTGGAGATTATCCCAAGTGTCACAACAGAGCCCAAATCTGACAGTTCAGCTGAGCACTGGAGTAATGAGTTAAATAATGCACCTTGGAAAAGTTAATCCTTAAAAATCCATTAGACATATCTTGTTTTCCAGGTCAAAGAAGAGCTATATTTAACCTTTTAGAGGAATTCAGGAATTTGGGGATGGGGGACAAAGAGAGGACCGAGCAGTTATTCTGTGGACTGCACAATCTCATCTCATGGTGCAAAACAAACTTGCTCATTCTGTGGAAGTGCAACAAAAATTGGATTTTGTTTCACTCCTCC
Organism: Mystacornis crossleyi; assembly: GCA_013400655.1. Lineage (NCBI taxonomy): Eukaryota > Metazoa > Chordata > Aves > Passeriformes > Timaliidae > Mystacornis > Mystacornis crossleyi. The sequence goes on along the minus strand of VYZQ01023042.1, from coordinate 664 downwards.
CAGGTCTTGTCCCAGCAGATGACAGCCAGGGACAGAAATAAAATAAAGCACCATATCAAAGAGATATTAAATCCTGCTGCCAACAATTGGCTTCATTTTTCTAGTTATTGATTGCTGTCAGGGTCCTGTCTGGGGAAGGCTGCAGAGCCCTGGTTTATGACAGCTCACAGAAACAACGAATCTTCACATCCTTGCTCTGGGAACATTTCTATTTTGCCACTTAAATTCTCCCACAAACTCTGTTATTTTATTCCTCAGATCAAGTGGCCCAGACAGACACAAAGTTTTCCCTGTCTCCTCTGGAACAAGGAGGGAGGCTGATGGAAGCATCCTGCAGGTCTGGCTGTGACTCCTCTGAGCCAGGAGCACTGCAGCACAGCAGAGACAGTCCCAGCACATCAGAACCCTCAAAAACAGCTTTATTTTTCCTTTTTAATTTCAACATCAACCTCAGAGAGCCACACCCCAAGCAAAAACCCCCAAGCCTTTTGAATTGTCTTATACCGTATAGGCCATGGTGTTGTGAATATAAAAGCCATTCCCTCTCCAGTCTGGAATCATTTCTGCATAATCCTTTCTCCCAGAAGCCTCAAAGAATGAATTTTCTCCAAGGAGGTGAAAGAAGTAGGCAGCAAAATACTCAGGCCAGTAGTTAGAGCAGTTT
>VYZQ01023039.1:0-11218 GCA_013400655.1 Mystacornis crossleyi | reverse complement strand
GAAAATAACTTTTCTGACTAAAATTATCCGGCAAAGCATACAAACAAATATTTTTAATGCTAATTTTGGCCAAAACCTGAAGGACAAAAAGGTCATTCAGTGCTCTTGAAGCTCTCAGCAAACAAGGACATTGTCTATCAGCTCCCAGCTTTTCAAGGGAAAAGAAAACAGGCCCACAGATGTAACTTTTCCAATTAAAAATCAATTTTTGCCAGAAAGACGTTCTGATTAGTTTTAATGAGAGGTAAGCAATCGTAAATGACATCCTGTGTCTACAAATTATGCGTTTGGGTTCAGAGCTGCCCTGCAGCCTCCACTTAACACCACGAGGACCTGGATCAGCGTCTTGTTTTGTACCACTCTGACATTTCCAGGATTCGCAGGAGCCGGATTTCTGCAGGGCACTGCCCATTAACCCCGCCTGGCAGGGCAGGGAATTCTCAATTACTCCGTGCCACGTGCCCTCTCCCCATCTGCATTTCCATTTAAAGCTTGGCTTTTCTGCTCTAAAGGAATTAAAATATTTACAGGGAGGTGTCGCACGGGGTGGGTTTGTGTCCTGTCGTGTGCCAGCATTTGGGGCTTTGCTGTGCAAAAGGGAATTTCAGGAGGGACCCAGCGGTCTTTCACCCGAGTACTGCCCCATATGGACTTAATTAGCCCATAATTTCTTAATGTATGGCGGAGATGAAGCTTAAATGCTCCTAAATTATGGGGAAAAAAGCACGGCTTAAAACGACATTTTCTCCACAACTCATTTTGTGCACTCAGCCAACAAAAAAAGTTCTATTCCTGAGTACATTGTTCCTAATTGTAAATATAATTATGAATGCATAAACCAAGCCGTTGAGGCGTGCATTTAATTCTGAAATATGAACTCATATTTCTACCAACGTATTCCAGTGGAAAGTCAAGCAGCAAAGAGTTTCCCACTGATAAGAAATTGCAAAACTTCCGTTATTCTGGTAATGATCGCTTTTGTTTGCTGCTGCTCAAAAGGTGACCACATTCAGAGGAGAAAAGCCAAATCACCAATGATTTAGTAAACACAAATTATTTGAAAATATTCTGGAGAAAGTCTGGAGTGATTAACTTTTTTGGTGTCCCTGATTCACCAGCGGGAGGGGGGACACTGGACACAGCGGTGAGGGGACAAGGGCTGGCTGGGGACAGGACAGGACACCGGCCCTTGGCCACAGCCAGTGCCAACATTTGTACATTTTTGTGTTTTATGCTCTTCATTGTACAGGCAGGACCAGAATGATAATCCCAGCCCGAAGGAGTTTCCAGCTCCTGTAAGATCAAACTCTGCCTGATCAAATCCTCTATGATCAAACCGGCTGAATTTCCTTTCACAACTTGGCTTTTTAAAAAAAAAATTGAACACTGAAATGCCAAGAGTCCTCCAAGTCCACGATTCTCCCTGACATCAAATCCCACAAATTTGGAAGGGGCTGTGATCTGGAGGGCACACAAGGGAACGTGGAAATTCCACAGACACTTGGTCAGTTCTTAACCCTGAGCCACTGCTGAGTGTGCAGCTGGGAGCGAGAGCTGTGATCCCTGTATTGCTCAGAGATCCCTCGGAACCTCTGCGAGAAGCAGCCCGGGATGAACCTCAGGGTGGGTTTCTCACGTTAAGAAGCCAAAGAAAGCAGCTGCTCTTTGTAGGTCGAGGAACTGATGGAGAGAGAAAGCCCCACCAGGGCTGACCATCACCTGTTCTCACTTCCTGACTCGTTTCTGTTCCAGGAGCGCTCGGTGGCAGCAGCGGGATCCAGGGCAAGGTGCTGAACACAGACAAGGCACAGTCTGGCTCCGAAAAACCCTGCAAGGCAGCTGTAGGATGGCAAACAACCCAGACCATATGGACATGCAAAGCAGGGTAGGAAGCAGGGCTCAGCACAGCGGTTCAGCATGACACGGGTTCTGATGCGCTCAGGAGCTGAATGGATTCAGGCTACACTTGATAAGCTTATCTTGAAGTAAGACAGAAGCTGGGCTGCTGGAATTCCTCCTGTTGCACTGTCGTTATACAGCTGAAAGTCAGGAACTGTCAAAAGCCATGAATAATGTCTATCCCCGTTTAATACAGCGAACTGTTGGCAATTGCCTCTCGTCCTTCCCCTCGGTGCACGAGCCCCACCAAAGGGTTTGGAGCCATCACACTGAATTTAGGCAAATCCGCAGCCGCAGAACCACGCTCCAGATAAGAACCTCGCTGTGTCTAAAATGGAGAGAAAGAGGAGATAGCAGCAAGCACAAAACACCACGGAGATAATTCTTCCTGGACCACAGCAAGGAAGAATGTTGGAGATTGTGCTGACACTCGTGACGTTACAAATGCTACGAGGCTGAGGATAATGCAGAGTAGACTTTTTCCCCCCTCCCCATTTCAAAACAATCACATTCTATCTTCTTATAAGATATGAGGAAGATTGTTATCTCACGTAATGAAAACCAAATGACAGGCAGATAAACTTAGGAGCTGTTTATAAAGCCTTGTACAGTATTCTCCGTGGTACACAGATAAGGAAATCACATAATTGAAATGGCTACAAACAGCATTAAAAAGGCACAGCAGAGGAAAATGAGGAGATCAAATGCAGAAGGCAGACAAATTTTAGATTACTGATGGAGGCGTTCGGGCAAGGCACTCGGATTCCTCGTGGGAGTTGAGCACCTCCTGCTCCTGCAGGCTCGTGCTGCCCGAACTCACCGCCCCATTTCCCTCCTTCAGGGACCCCCCCTGTCCTCACCCATCCCGGGGACCCCGAGGTTTGACAGTTTGGCTCCTGGAACAACCCCCAGCTTTACCTTTTCTTCGAAATTCTTTACCCCGTAGCGTCCTCAAAGATATCTTTGCTTGTGCTTCTTCTGAAAGCACGAGGGGAAGGCACCAGCTGTTGCTTATTGTTCTCTGCAGAAATCTAAAATATTCAAGTCCTTTCCTATCTGAGTAAACAGCAAAGTGTTTTCTCAACTTTCTCGAGTACAGAAATACCATGGAAATGTTTTCACGTGTAGGTAGAATAACAGCAGAAGAGTTCCTGCTCTGAGGCAGTTTTAAGTGGAAAACCTCATGGTTAATGTGGGATTTTCTGGAGGACCCAGACCCCCCAGACCTCAGCCAGAGGTCCCTGTTGTATGTTCCAGTGCAACATCTCCCAGGAACTGGAATTCAGGTCACACTGGAAGTCCTTACACTGCAATAATCTTCCCTAATTAGAGGAGGAGAAAGGAACTCAGCTGGACAAATGAGCTAAAATCAGGAGAATCTTGAACAAACATCTCCAGCATTAATCATTCATAGAGAAAGAAGAAGAAAATCATCAAAATAATTGAGCAATTGCAGACAAATGTCACAATGCCTTGTATTGCCAAAATCTCATCATTGGAAATGTATACGTCTGATTCCCAGGTTTATTAATGAAACAAAAAGGCATCTACAATAGATAAATAATACATCATATGGAATTCACAGAGTCTATTTATAATAGAGATCAGTGACACCTATCAACTCACATTAAATCACATCATGCAGATTTTGCCTCGTCTGCACATTGTCAATCTCTGCTTCCTCTTTCCCCGCCGTGGTGACAAAAAAGTAACGCGCGGAGCACTTGAAAAGAGTTGTCTCGAAAATCCCTGCAAGAACGTGTAAAAGAACAGCAGAAACCAGCCGGATTCATGGCTGGGAAGGTGCTGCCTCACCCCATGGCTTGCCCAGAATCCAGCTCTGAGGGCACAGCAGGTTTTTGGCTCACAGATTGGAAAATCAGGGTCACACCAGGAATCGAGGGTGTGGGATGAGTCAGTGGCAGGTCTGGGACCAGAATTGGGGTATGAACCTTCTGAGCTGCCAAGCTGAGTTGTCCTCCATCCCTGACCTGTGCCCTGATGAGAAAAAAAAAACATGGAACGAAGTGGGTTCTTTGCAAAAGAAGGTAATTTTTGAGTTTTTACAAGCATCACCATTAAAACATAACGTGGGCTTAGAAACATCCTTCAAAAACAACATAAATAAGTTATTTTGCAGAAGAATTATTTACCATGAGAAGAGAGAGGAATTTATAAACCAGCTCAGAGATCTGTAGGGGAAACGTTCCTGGTGACATCATCAGAAATGGGGGCTAAGCGAGCTGAAACCCCTGGATTGTGCGTGCAGCTTTTAAAATATAATTAGTGATCTAACATAAATAGACGTCACTGGCTGTGGTAATGTCTGTGGCAAATAAATAACAGTGGAACACAATAAAACTCCCTGTAATGTACTCGGCTGTAATATTGATGGCAGCATATGGCAAACATCTGACAGCTGTTAAACAGATGTGGCAATTAGCAAACCTTCTGGTCATGCTGTTCAGATTATTATGCAACACGTTCTCCAGGAAAATCCGATGGCTTCCTACTTTGTGGGGCTTTGCACGTGTGGAGTGCTGGTCTAATGTCCCACTTAGGCAGGATTGCTCACTAATGGCTCCTAACCCATATTTTTTTTTTTTTGAGTTGCTGCCTCATAGAAGATTTAGAGAAATCCCGAATTTAAACAAGAACAATATCAATTCAGCTGTGGAGCAGATACTTCAATTATAATAGCTAATGGACAAATTGAGAGATAAAAAGACTTTTCTATCATGTTGAAATTCAATGAACAGTTTTCAATTAGGCTCTAAGTATAAAAGGGGGAAAAAAGGAAGATACTTTTCCTTGATGTTAACATTGCGGGAAAAGATGAGAGTAACTTCACTTTTTCATTATACAGAAGAGGTGCATATAATGATGCATATTTAAATTATAAATCAGGTCACTATCTGCCAAATGAAAGCAATATCAATTAGAGCTGGGGTGGATCAGGCTTTAAAACTCCTTATATTTAATGACAAAAGTATGACTGTTACCCTCACCCAGCCAACAAAGGGATAATTTAAGGCAGTAAGAAATCAAAGAGTGATGTCACAAAAATAAGCCCTCACAGCTTTTTGGATGGTATTATTATAATTAATAGACTTCCAATGACTTTTTTTTTTTTTTTTGCAGGTTATGGGCTTTCACAAAAGCATTTATTGCAGGCATAAAATATATAAAGCTCTAAAGAGTGGGTTTGAGTAAGGTTGACTTGAGGGTCCTTAGCCTTTCTACTACAGTAATTCCTGTAAAATCAGAGTTTCATTTATAGGCTCAATTTATAACGTTGAATTTATGCCAGTTCATCTGATATCAATCATGATAATAGCATGATCTATTGTATGTCACTTGTGCTAATGCAAATTAAATATCATTACATTACAAAAAAGCCTTATGTTAAAATAACACGGAGTGTGTAACTTGAACCAAAAAAATTAAGGATGAATTAGCGATTTGGGCTGATCACATGTGCAGATAATAAATGTAAACCCGTGCATATCTTATGTATAAAATAATATGGACGCTGGAAAAAGAAAAGCTAAGCAAAAAATAAAATAGATTAAGGTTTGTGTAGCAAGATTAACACTGATTTCCCCTCTTCACTGTAGTTAAGGTCAAGTAGTAAGCAGTTTATTATCCTCCTTTTAACCACTGTGGTTTTGAACCTCTGGCTTTGACACAGGAGTCCTGGCAGTCAGGTTTTAAAAATCTTCAGATCTGCAAATGTCATGGTTTGAATCCCCCTATGTCTTTATAAATTACATCCTCACACGCTCATCACGGTCTCTATGCATTTGGGCATAAAACTCTCCAGTTCAGGTCAGCTGAAACGAGAAGTACAGCCAGGTAAGATAGTCCTGAGAGTAAAGTGCACCCACAGATTTTGTTGAAAATGGTTAAGAACTGGTTCTTTTTTGTTATTAAGCCTGAGTGTCACTGCAGCCCGTGTGCTCTCCCCTGCTGAAGTGGCAGGACACCTTGCCTGGATTAAGTAAGAGACATTTCCATGCATAATTGTGGGCAACATTCCACGTTAAATTTGGGAATATGTGCGATATTTGTGGAGATTTTCATGCTGTAAATGTCCTGCAGTTTTAGGCAGAAGGAGCATTTATCAGCCGTGTCTCCTGGGTGTCACACACCGTTTACACAGACTAAAACCCACCGCGGCTGCTTTGCAGTTTCTCCTTGAAACAAGGAGTGAGATCTCTTTGCTCGGAAATGTTGTCTGTGAATTCTCCTGGCCTTGGGAGTTCTGCAGGTCCTGTTACGTTCCCTGGTTGTAGTTCAAACATGGGGATTTCCTTTTTTAAAGTTACCCGTGATGATAAAATCCTGCCTGTGGCTGCCCGTGCTGAGGTTCCACGCTGGGTTTGTCACCCGTGAGCTCTGGGACCCTTCCTGCTCCTGCAGCACCTGAGCGTTTGCCATCCCTGCCACACCCGCCTGGTCAGGCGTTCAGCCACCAGGAAAGGGGGCTGCTTTCCTTTCCTGGGGGGGAAATCGGGTACAGAGGGGCCCAAAGGTGCCGTGAGAGGTTTTGGGGTCACCTAATTGCCTCTCGACTACCTGAAGGGAGCCTAAAAGAACGTGGGGAGAGGCTGTTGGCAAGGCTGGAGGGATGGACAAGGGGGAAAGGGTTCCCACTGCCGGAGGGCAGGGATGGATGGATGGGATACTGGGAGGGAATTGGTCCCTGGGAGGGTGTGAAGGGGCTGGGATGGAATTTCCAGAGAAGCTGTGGCTGCCCCTGGATCCCTGGCAGTGCCGAAGGCCAGGCTGGACAGGGCTTGGAGCAGCCTGGGACATGGAAGATGTCCCTGCCCGTGGCTTTCAGGTCCCTTTCAGGTCATTCTATGATTCTATGATAGCAACTGTGGGAATAAAAACATTCCCCAACCTCCCGAATCCCAATCCAACGCTGCTGTCCTGGGTTCTGGGAACCTTCGTGGAAAGAAAGCAAATAATTTTTCAACTCGTGGCTGCTCAGTGAAGCTGAGATTGGCTGGTGTTGTGCTGTGATCCCTTTCTCTTCCCGTGTCCTGGCGGGAAGGAAGCCCCCAGCACCGTCCTTGCCGCTTTGTGTCAGGGCTCGGCTTCTCTGGGCAATAATTCCCCCAAATTTTGCATAATTAACTGCACTCCTTAGGGGTGGAGAGAAGAAACTCGTGAGATCAAACCCGGCGCGAGGCTTTGCACGTCTCCTGTTACACACAGCAGCCTGATCTGCAAAAGCATATTCATTATTTCCCGTTTTTCCTCCTTCAAATGGTGGCACGGCTCGTTTCCGAAGCAGAACTGACACTCTTCACTGCTCATCGCTACAGATGTGAGAGAGATTCTTTAATGTTGGAAGGAAACACAAACCTCCTAATGGAGATCTTGGCAGCTAAGTGAAAGGAAAATAGATTGTTTTAAAATATATTTATAGGTCTTTTAACACATATATACTCTGACAGTGATCTGGGAGTTTAAAAAGTCTATTATTAAATTTGTTTTAACACCTCTGTTTACAAAGTTTCCTGTGCTCCTTTCGTTACCTACTTCACGCGCTAAAATTCCAGGCTTTCCACTGCATTTGGACAAACCTCAGTTTATTTTCCCAGACCTCTTGGAAACTTTATCCCGAGTTAAAATAAACCCAGTGCTAGTGCTGAGTTTAACCCTTCGCCACAAGATGAAGCCAAGTGTTTACAGCCTCCGGGAGGTCTCAGATCTTCATTACATTTGTGTCTGATAATTTGAAGTTTGTCTGTGACACAGCAGTTCCTGAGGTGACCAGCAAATGAGCCACACCTGGACTCTCACACTTGGTCCCACATCTGCTTAACTTTAAGGTTAATCTGCTCACATTACGAAATCCGAACACGTGGATGGAGCTGCCAGGTTGTCCTGCTTATGTCAAAACCTTAATTCCCATTTCTGCCCACTGCTAGAAGCTTCCTATTAGATAGGGACAGAATAAACCAGCTGTAAGATTTTTTTATGGCTTTTGCTCCAACACCAGGTACTGGCTGGGGTCAGGGACAGGAGACTTCAGCTCCACATCTGGTTCCGGGTGGAAATCCTGCTCTACTGAAACGGTGCCTTAGAAAATGCCAGGTTCTGAGGTATCTTCCCATTCCAGAGGAGCTGACAGCCCCAATCAAACCCCTCTAAATGCCTGGATTCCCATGAATTATTCAGTCTTCAAATAATTTATTAGGTGAATTTAGCCCCCTTTTTCTGTTCACAGATTGTCCCTGAGCATCTTTCAGCTTTCTCTTTGAAATTATTAAGTGGGTATTTTTAATGAATAATTTTGAGGATGAGATTCTCCATGACATGGCACTGCTCAGATCTGTCTGAAGGCCCTCGGTGCTGCTGTTCAGGTGTGACAGGGCTGGGGTTTTGCCTCAGAAACCTCACAAAAGGGTGAGGGGACAGGTCAGAGCTTCACCGTTCCTGGATCTCAGAGCTCGTGAGATGCCCCAGGAGCGGAGCAGACACGGCCCTGGCTCCTGTGCTGCTCACCTGGCTGGGAGAGCTCTGGGAATCCTGTCCTGGACCTGCACATGGATGGAAACAGCTCTGAGGGTGCTGGACCTGAAACACAACCAGCAAACGTCCTTGGCAGCAGCCTCCTGGCAATGCCCTGAGCGAAAATCAGGGCTTGTGGCTTTGGAACGCCACAGAACGGGGCAAGAACCTTCTGCCAGAGGTTTCCCTGCTTGACAAGAAGTTCGGGAGCACATCTCTAAGGAGACAACAGAAAACCCAGAGGTAGCAGCAACTCTCAAAACTCTCAGGGAGGTCACGGAGCAGGTTTCATGGTTGGTTGGTAGAAGCCACCAGTGCCCTCCCAACTAATTCCATTCATTGGGAAATAAGAACAGAGAGAAGAAGGGATGGGAAAGAGCAGCATCAAAAAGTGCCAGCACCAGGAGGAGATAAAACCAAATCTGTATTCAAATTACATGCGTGTCTCAATTTTGCTTTGTTATTGTGTCACTATTTTGAAAAGCCCAAATTATGCTCATAAAAACTTAAGCTATCCATACATATGTATGAAAGTGCTCAGCTTCAGCGGGGCTGAGACAGACAAATCTGGGAGTGGGATTCTTTTCAGGCTGTGAGAAGCAAATAATAATCAAGTGTAGTTGAGTTGTGTGAGATGTTGGGCCTGGAACCACCTCCTTTGTCTCGTTCCTCTCCAGGAGACAAGGAAGAGTCTGAAGGAATTCTGCTGTCCCAGCTGGGGACTCGTTCCAGTTTCCAGTGAGGACAGTGGCAAACTGGTTTTGAGTTCCGTGGGTGGGACTGGGCTTTGCTGACCTCCTGCTGCAGTAACTCAGGTCTGTCCTGACACGAGTTCCTCGGAGGCTGGGGATGGAGCAGTTCTTGTAGGGTGCCTTTGACCAATGGGAAATTCCAAACATGTTACATTGTAAATGGGTATATAATATATGTAATAATGTTTTCTCCACAGTTGGATTGATTGACCCTTCAAGGCATTTTTTTTCCTCCCTCTGGTGTTTGGGTTTTTTTTTTATTTTTTGATATTCACCTTCTCATTCCATAAACCCCTGAAGAGGTTATTTACATGGAAACAGCCTCAAATACGGGCTCAAAGGTGCTTGTGGAAAGCATTTCTGTGGAATAAGGAAAAACTGTGGAAGCATATGCTACAGAAAATAAAAACAAAGAAACAGGAGCAGGTGAAGGTGAGCGGAATAAGAGGTCAGTGATCCCTGTGTCCCCCTAAGGCAGCAGCCCAAGGATCTGAGTGCTGCAGGGAGGCACGGGGGCACTGGGAGCAGCAAGGGGCTCTCAGCCGTGGACAGAGGGTTCCAAGGACCCAAGGAAATTGGGAGAATTTGCATTGTCTCAAGTCGAAGTTGAAATTGGGAGAATTTGCACTATCTCAAGTCAAAGTTGCACACGAAGCACAGAATGGTTTGGAGCACTCGCAGCAGCAAGGGGAGGTGCTGAAGGCAGCTGGGGAGCAAATACCCAAATTGAGGTGAATTTCTCTTTACTTTTCCCATTCAAACCGACCGGGTGAACTCAGAATTGAGTGGTTGAGTCCACCCCCTTTAATCTGCTTTCACAGAAACAAAAATCCCCCAAAACCCAAACCCTGCGAGATGCCTGACTCTCCCAGCTCTTGTTCGTCCAAGAACAAGATTTACAACAAATGCCTCTGCTCTTACAACACTGGTATTTAAAAAAATCCATCCAGGGACGTGGCTGATAACAAACACGGCCGAGTGGAGTTCATCTGCTTCTAATTCAGCACCGAAGTGTCCCACAGTGTGAGGGCTGAGCAGGTGATTTACCTGGGACTGTGTTCCTCACCGCACCAGCTCTCTGTGGCTCCTCTCCCCAAAACTCCTCCAGGGTCCTCTCTGGGCTGTCTCTGCTCTGGGAAAGGCAGAGGATTCACAGCTTCTCCCTCCTCCTCTGGCCTTCAGAAGATCCATTTCTGTACAAACTTCCCACTGTTGGAAAGCCAAGGCTCGGGTCAGTTTGAGAGCTCTGACTCTACTTTAGAGAACTGAAGGAAAACCAGCAAAAATCTATAAAACCATTAACAACTTTGCTAAATGCTGATATTCCACCACTTTCCCAAACTTTTGCGACTGCATTGTCTTAAACTGCAACTCCGGGTTTGATTAGAGCCTTGTAAGATAAATATTCAATAATAACGACTGTAATAAAAATGGGAAATGTAGGTCCACCCCTTCCTTCAGGAAAATTTTATCCCACTAAGTGATTGCAGAGTAGCCCCAACTCTAAGTGCCTCTGCTTCAATCTTCAGCATATTTCTGGGGAAGATTAGAATATTCTCCCCTGTTCTGTGATGAATTAGCTGTGTTTGGTCATATTTTTTGAGGGGGGCAGGGGGAATTACCATATCACTATATGCACAAGAGATCAAATGTATGATTAAAAATATTTATAATACTGATGTGGAAAAGAATGATATGTTAAACAGATAAGCGTATAATAATACATGTCTTACCCATAAAATTTAATTTATCCCTTGGGCAGGGCATAAACTTTGCTCAAGAACAACATGTTTTCCATCTATAGATTGCACAGCTAAACTGCTTAATTTTACAGCAAATTGATCACTGCTGTAATATTTCAGGAGCAAAATGATCCTCAACAGTCAGTTCAGTTTCAAAAGCCCAAATTTATAGTTCTGTTTCTGATTTAGTGATAAGGTTTTTTAACATATTGGGCATTTCATCACTTTCTATCGGGAGTCAGCGTTGCACCAACAAAGAAATATTTTTTGAAATCAACAACAACAACAATAAAAAAA
>VYZQ01022989.1:18847-35135 GCA_013400655.1 Mystacornis crossleyi | reverse complement strand
TTTTTTTTTTTTAATCTTCAAACCACAACCTCATAGTAGTACGCTTTTCCTCTATACAGTGGTATTCTGTCCATAAAACCAAATGTTTTCCCTCATTTTGTGTTAGAAGGACTTCCAGGGTGGGTTTGTGTACATGTATTGGTTCTGCTTGAGGTTGCTGAAGATCCTATTTGCCATCTTGCTGACAGAACAATTTCTTAGGGAGGCTGGATCAAGTTGAACTTGGTGTTCTTGCATCACTTCAGTGACCGATGAACCACTCTGTTCTCACACTTCTGAAGTAAACAAGGAGGCTTCAGGCACAGTATATTAATTGCCTGGGCTGAGGTGAAGAGACAGATGTAGCATCAGTGAATGCAAGTGTGGATTATTTTGAGGAGGAGAAGCTTTGGTGCTGGGTGAAGTAGAGACAGGAATGTCCCTGCAAGTGGGGCTCAGGGGCAACGCAAAGATGGGGAAAAGAGATTTAAGATTTCCAGTGTAGGAGCAAAAGCTCTGTGAATCAGCTTAAATACTGGAACAGCTTGCCCAGAGAAGCTGTGGCTGCCCCATCAGTGAGAATGTCCAAAGCCAGGCTGGATGAGACTTGGAGCAACCTGGGCTAGTGAAAGGTGTCCCTGCCCATGGTAAGGGGTCAGAACTGGATGAGCTTTAAGGTCCCTTCCAATCCAAACCGTTCTGTGAGTCTATGATTCTGTTTTATATGTAGGATAAGATACTTGATTAACTATGGGTAAACAGCTATGGTACAGCTCTGCTGCACACAGGTGCATCAGAGGAATATCTCTGATATAATCTGTTTACCATATAATTTTAAAATTGTGGCATTAGGAAAAAAAGACTTTTAAAAGAAGAAAACCTGGACCATTAATAGCCATCCAACATTCTATTGAGTTGGCAAAGCCCATAAAGAGGCACTAATTTTCTAAGAATAGATGATTCCTATGGTGTTAAAAGTTTGCAAAATGTCAGCAGATAAGCCTCAACTATCTATTTACGCAAACTGGAAAGTACCTTAAAGCAGTAATTTACCAAGATACAATACTGACTTGTAACAAGTGCACAGGGACAGAATTTTATACAAAACTGACTAATACGGTATTATTTGGTTCTGATAAAGCATTTTTCATTGGTAGAATTGAAGTCTTTCACAAAAGATGAGTGTGTTATTTTGTGTGTGGGTAAATGTACATTTGTAAATGGAATCTCAGGAGGATAAAGACCTCCCTGTAATGATCCAGATGGTTTGGGCTAAATTGCATAAATCCCAGTCTGGTGTAAGAGTCATAACAATCCTTAATGAAATTCTGTCAGGTTACACATTGGAAGCAGGAGTTCAAACTTGTTTTACAGTTGGTGTTCCTGTAATGCCAGGGGTATCTGTGGACTTTAAGATTAGAAACTCTGTGATTAAGCTGCTGCTTCTTGGCTGTGACATATAGTTGTCTGTGTACCTTCTCACCGTCTGTTGGTGTTCCAGTGTGAGGCAGCAGCCATGACAGATAAACAGTAGCACATGGGGGGTTCAGTGTGTGACCCTGGTTTTGCGTTCATTTTGCAGATGGGAGAAGAATGGCCAAGTGAGCAGGGAGCTCTGGGAAAAAGCTGGACAGCAGGGTTTGCTGGGTGTTGCTATCGCTGAAAAACATGGAGGCATTGGAGCAGATATTCTCTCTTCAGCCATCGTCTGGGAGGAGCAGTGAGTACTATATGCTTCAGGAAGAATTTCAGTGATCATATTGTTTGTGACTGTATTTTTTTTTCCTGTAAGTTATCCTCATTATGGAATACATTTGCTTCCAGAAAATGATGTTATCTTTCCTGTGGAAAGGATAGTTTAGATATATGTACATCTCTCCTGTTTTAAGTATTCTGGATCATTGTTTGAGTAACAAGTGTCATTATGCTCCACTGGCTTTGTGACTGGGAAAAGCATTTTTTTTAGCCTGGTAGGTTATGTACCCATTTGACTGTGAAATTACATTCTATAAATAATGGTAAAAGTGCCAGAAGATCGCTGAGACTTCGGTGTAGTGGGGTTTTCTTCATTATTGGATCTTCTTTGTAACAGGGCAAGTTCAGTGTTCAAGCCTTTGTAGTACTTTTTTCTGAACTTCCCCCCTCCCATTTTTTTCCAGGATGTATGTTAACTGTTCAGGTCCAGGGTTCAGCCTTCATTCAGATATAGTCATGCCCTACATTGCAAACTACGGCTCTGAAGAACAGATTAAACACTTTATCCCCCAAATGATTACAGGCAAGTGCATTGGAGCTATTGCCATGACAGAACCTGGGGCTGGCAGGTAAGACAAATAATAAAACAATGGTCTTAACATTAGTTGCTGTCTATTGATTTGTCAGTGAAAAACATTCTGAACCTCCTGGTTAGTTACTGTATGGACTAGACTATCCTACATTATAGATAAGACTCGAAAAACCTGTTATAGATTACTTCATTACAGCTTTGTCATTTCAAGATAGTAGCTAAGAATCGATTTCTGTATTGTCCTACTGTGGACAGTTATGCTTCATATTTGCTTTTGCAGTCTGAGTTTATAGTTACCAAGTTACTTGTCATGTGAACATACTTATGAAGCATAGTCAGTGGGAAATTACATACCTTGGTAAAGAAGGCTTGGCTTTACTATTAGCTTTTTCTGTGGAACAGAACACCTTGTTTTTCCTTCCTCTGAATCCTTTCAGAGAAATGTCCCTCCTTGCCCAGCACGTTTGGAGTAGGCACTGCTGATCTGACCAGTTTCCAGAAGAGAGAGGGACACATGAAGTGCAAAACGTGTTGGTGTTATGTTTCTACAAATGGTAGATGTTGCTCATGGCTTTTCACAGAGCCTCCTGATCCGGATTGAGCCTGTTTAGAGGATGTGGTTTTGTGTGGCATTTGTCATCTGAGGCATACTGGTGTAAGTGGATGCTGACGTGTTGATGTCAGTGCCTGTATTACACCACCTCCCACAAACAGAGATGGGGAAATGGGACGTCATGCTCCTGTGTGGTTGCATGGATTTATCATCCTTTTACACAGCGTGCTTGTGGTTTCTGTTACACTCGGCTATTTCACGATGTCTGACTATCCTCATCTGTTTTCACTTAGCCCATGCCTGGATGGGCTAGTATAAAATCTACCTTACTTTGTACTGGATAGAATTCAATATACAAATTGCAGCTTCCAGAATGTTTTTTTTTTTTAAGGACCTTTTGAATTTCATTTTAGTGACTTGCAGGGAATACGGACATATGCAAAAAAAGATGGAAGTGACTGGATTCTTAATGGGAGTAAGGTAAGTGCACTGACATACATACTGCTCATAGGCTTTAGGAACTGAATGCGTTTAGCTGAATGCAGCAGAATGTGCACCACTCTCAGCATCTCCTCCCAATCCTTTTGGTTTGGGCTTTTTGTTTGGGTTATGTTGTAGGTGGGCGTTTTTGTTCCAGTTACTTTTTGTGGATCTTGAGATATGTCTATTGCAGGCAATTCACAAACTGATGTATGGGAGGGCTTGTATAGGTTCTTTTTGTAGCCCTTAAATAACCCTATTAAAAGGCGTATTTTCCCTTAAACTGAAGAGGGAAAAATGTGCTGTGTAGTATGAGCAGGATGGTTGTTAGTGCTGATGTTTAACAAAATATATACACCAGTGCTGTGAAATCTTCTGTGGCCTGAGTAAAAACTTGTGTTGCCACGAAGCAAGCTGGGAATCCTTATTCAGGAGCTTGCTGGTCATGTTAGAAAAAAACCAAAACAGCTGCATCAGGTGCTCTGACTGTCTTGTCAAGCTGTGGCAAAGCACTTTTTTCATTACCATAATGAAAAACAAGGCAGAAATAGTGTTGAAGTGGGAGTATGGGTTCAACAGACCATTTTTTTAAAAGGTATGAAATGTCTTAATCTTCTTTTGTACTGCTGCTGATAACATAGTACTGATAGAGACTTCTGATCTTAGGAGAATATCAATGGTGAGAATGCATGCAAGCAAATACATATGCATAGGTGCTAAAAAGGTGCTCACGCCACTCGTTTGAAGCCAAGCAGGACAGAAAGCTTTCTTTTACTAACTTAAGATGGATCCATTTGACAGGCTCATGAGTTGTTCTACAGAATAATAGTATGCAGTTGTGACAAGAAGCCATTGATAGTTTTGAGTGTTATGCCTTACTAATTTAATTTCTATACAAGAGAATCTCTGTGTTTATTTACATTTGATACTGTATTCCTTCTTTATCACGGGACAGACAAAAGAAACAGATCTGTGCATTCTTTAACTTCACACTTCTGCCCCACACAATACTTCTCAAATTAATGTCTGCCTTGTTCCAAAACACTTAAAAGCTTAAAATTCTTTCTGGACACTTGAACCTTACCTTTCAGTTCACCTGTGAAAGTGTCAGTGTAATTTTTCTTTCTGCTACTTGGTGATCTCTTCTAACCTCTATCCACCTTGTTTTATTCTCAATTGCCTTTTGTTACAGGTGTTCATCACTAATGGTTGGATGAGCGATGTAGTGATCGTGGTTGCAGTTACAGACCGGGAGGCCCGATCCCCTGCTCATGGGATCAGCCTTTTTCTGGTGGAAAATGGAACAAAAGGTTTCATCAAAGGACGCAAACTGAACAAAATTGGCCTGAAAGCTCAAGTGAGTTCATGCAACCTGTAATGCAGTAGACTTGGAGAAAGTCTAAACCCACTTAATCTCTGGCAACTGCTAAATAAATATAAGATGGAACTATGGTGCTGTTGTAGCTGTAAGACTTCAGAGCACAAACATGCAACATATGTATCCTAATTTTTGCCTATGAAAGTCTGAAGCATGTGATGTGCATGAAGAGGCTGAGGAAGCTGAATGTGTTTACTCTGAAGAAGCCTGGAAGGACAGGATCTTACTTATGCCTTTAGCTATAGAGATGGGGCCTGATTCTTCTTTGAGGAGCAAAGTGGAAGGGAGAGTGGCAAAGGAGACAAGTTACATTAAGGAAAATTCTTAGTAGGTAGTAGGGAAAAACGTCCACCAGGAAAGTGGTTGGTTACTTGCACAGGGGCCTAGAGAAGTCCTGAAACCTTCATCTTTCAAGCTTTGGAAAGCTTAACTAGACAACGCCCTCAGCTGATTGTTTTTCTGGAGCTGCTCTGAGTAGGATGTAAACTAGATGACTTCTGGAGGATCCTTCCAGGCTAAATAATTCTGGGATTGCAAGTTAAAGTGCACAATAACAAGAAAAAAATAGGGCAAAATTAGTGTAATGAGATGAGAATGTCAGACTCTCAACTGATGCATTTCAAATCCTCTTAGGACACAGCAGAGCTGTTTTTTGAAGATGTGCGGTTGCCAGCCAGTGCCTTGCTTGGAAAAGAAAACAAAGGCTTCTACTATCTGATGGCAGAGCTCCCTCAGGTAAAAGGAATGTGAGTGTTTGCTGTCTGCAGGAAGAATACAGAGAACAGTTTTTGTCATTAGTCCTGAAGTTTATGTATTATGGTGAGCCACCTGGGTTGCCAAAGCGGAATGCCTTTGTAACACCCCAGAACATTTATATGGGTTGAGCTCACAGGAGAAATAGCAACTAGACATTCTCAAGAGTCGCAATTACACAAGTTTACTGGCAAAATATAGAAAATCAAGGAACTTTGGCAAAGGATGTAGTGCTACATCCAATTAACATAAAGCACCACAGCATTAACTTAGTCCTTTTAACTTAGCAACTTTTAAACTCGTCCAGTGTTACATTACCCAAAGTGTTCCATGGAAAGAGAATTAGAAGAACAACAAGAAAAGGAAAAAAAGGGAGAAAGATAGAAAAAATACAGAAAAACACACATATAACGACCAGCTCCTGAGTTCCAGTGATGATGAGATAGAAACTCCAAGAGGCTGATCGGCTCAAGACATAGTCCTGTTGTTGTCAGCCTTTTAAACCCCAGAACCACCCTGGCCCTCCCCTCAGATGGGACTTTAGTCACTTGGCCACTCAGGAGCTAGCTTAGGCAAGACTGGGGCACTGCCTCCAGTGTGCCGCAACGGCCAGACACTGCGGGGCTGGGGTACGGGGTGTGGTGTGCGGAGCAGGCACATCTCGCCAGAGCAGAGCCCGACCTGCCCCCTTACCCCCACACATACATCCCAAAATTTCTCGAGACATCAATCTTTTCCAGTCTTTGATAGTCTTGTGTGCAATGTTTTGTTGATACTGCTGATTTTTAACTGAAGCACACAGTGCTAAGTGTAGAATTCTTTGGGTATGGCTAAAAATGTTGATATCCCACCAACTCAAAGCCAGATCTCTTAATCAACAACCCAGCTATTGAAAAACTTGAGGGTAGTGTATTAAAAAGAACATACCACAGATTTCTTGTGTACTTTTAGTATGGAAGCACTTTGCTTGGTAAATTAAGTGCAGCTTGGACATCTCTGATTGATTTGGCATTCTCTTTCAAGAAACAAACGCTGCTGTTCTAGCTCTTCTGCAAGTAGAAGCATATTAAAGTTACATGAAACTCTGTTCATATAACAAAGTAAAGAAATTGTTTAGCTGCCGAAATACCTTGCCAGTTTGGAAATTACTTGGGAGGACAAAGAGGCAATGTGGTTTTTCAAAATGTGTCCGTGCTTTGCCAAAGCTCTGACGACGTATTTACCTCAGTTGGTAGGGGTCGTGTTTTTTAGTTTTATACTGTGAGTAAATAAGAAACCTGATCAAAGGAAATCTTCTACTGTTTTAAATAGATGTGCTTATGAACAGGTTCAGTGCAATGCATCAGACTGTTTCAATGTTGCCAGAAACAATTGTTCTGCATTTTGTTTTTGTTTTTCACCGTGCAATGAGGAAAGAAAAACAAACCATTTTTTGTAGGCTTTTTTTCCCTAGAGTTGTCCTATTGAAATTGTTAAGTACAGTTGTTGTTTAAACTGAGCAGTGAAAGCCAATAATTGAAACAGAATCTGATGTGAATTTTTCAGTTGGTAAGATTCCTGTGGTCAATCGGTAGCTATTTTTTGAGTCGTGATGGAGCGTTATCCCGGTAAAGACTTTAAAAGTGAGCTGTAGACAGCAAGGCATTTGTCCCACTTGTTAATTTCAGTAATGCAGTATGTCTGGTTTGACATTTTATGTGACTTCTGCTCCCACTCCCTTAATGAACAACACTGAGCATCTGTGTCCTAATTGTGGCTCTGATGCAGAGGAATGTAGGACTAATGCAACAGGATTCTGTAATTTGTGTTTCAAAAGGAAAGACTGCTAATTGCTGATATGGCTCTTGCCAGCTGTGAATTCATGTTTGAAGAAACAAGGAATTATGTGAAGCAAAGAAAAGCTTTTGGGAAGACAATTGCACATTTGCAGGTGAGTTAGAACTGAGCAACGTTCGTACAGATTCTATGTGGTTGCTGTACATCTGTGTTTGTGAAATAGTTACTAAATGAAAATCAGTGGGCTGTTTTGAAAGAATTATTTTCACATGTTTCACTGTTGGACTGTGGCTGGTTTTTGCCTCCATGCCCATCGTTCATCTTTGAAATGCAAAAATAATAATTAAAAAAAGGCACCAGAAAAGCCTTAATGTATGTGTTTTATGACTTGGGTAGGTAACCTCCAGCAGTGCTACTTCTGAGAGGGAAATAGGTAGGCAGGAAGTATACTGGCTCCTTGCTGCTGCTAAAGAATAATTCCCTTGTTGATCTTAGGCTTGCATTTTACTGCCAGAGGTCCTAATCCCAGGGTCCATCACACCTGCATGTATTTGTCTGTGCCTGGAATCCTGGGGACTGCCTGTGCAGGTATTGCGTTCCTCTGCACACAGAGCATTGCAGAAAAAATACTTTGGAGGTTGCTGGAGGTGGGGACTCCCTGGAGTGACCTTGCTGCCCGAGTGCTGCAGAAGTGTTTCATGAATGTTGTAATGAGAATCCTCAGCCAGCAGCAGTCTGGGTGTTTGTGTGACTGCGTGTGAAACTGTTGGGTCATGCTCTATGGGCAGAGCTCTCTCCTGATGGGGGTAGATAATTGAGTTTTCAGACATTCATGCCTACACTCTTTAGCTGCAGTCATAAAACATATGTTGCTGTCCACAGGATTGCTGTACTACAGTGTTGCTGCAAACATTAACTGTTAGGGCTGAAGCAGGCCAAGCTTCTGCATGTTTGGTTTATAGGATAGAGCTGACTTATATGGGCTAAAGATGCTGGCTGCCTCTTTTTTTGATATACTTTTGAAATAATTAACAAAAAAATCCAATTCTACATCTTGAGACTTCGTTTGTCAAACTCAAATCTTTAGTTGTGAAGAGCACCAGAACTGGAACTTCTATAGGTTGGTATGCTAGGTATCCTTCAGGGGATTATGATCTTCATCTGTTTTTAAAGTTAACTTTCAGGAATCCGTAATTCCAAATGAAATTTAGTATGCACACTGTGTGACTGTAACACAAAAGAACTATATTTTACCTCATAATGTAGGGAGGGGATGGTTCCTATTTGTAGCAGTTCACTGTGCAGAGATCTCCAAAATAATCTCCTTTTTTGGCTAGGCCACCAGCAGGTGGACAGTAAATTTCATAAAGTATATTTTTGCGAAAATAACAGATTTCTGCATATCTCTTCAGTTTCCTTTTTTTTTTTGCTGCTGATGACTCGAGTGTGCATATTATAAACAATCCTTTCCAGTTAGAGCTCTGCCTTGGGCTAATTCATTTAGTCATGCCACATTACAGCGTTTGAAATTAATTCTTTCCTTGTAGTAGTACACTGGACCAGTATATTTATTGTCAAGGGAAGCAATATTTTTTTACATACATTTCTAGTACTGAAATAAGAAAGAACTTTTATCAGCGGGTGATGTTTTTATCCCCTCCCTACCAGAATTACAAGAAGGTGGTCGAATGCCTGCCTGGTCTGGTTTTACATAACCTTAGGATGGATTTTACGTCTTCTATCTAGACCTCTTTTCCAAAGTGACAGAACTCGGTGCTGGAAAACTTTCTGATAGTCTAAAATT
Organism: Mystacornis crossleyi; assembly: GCA_013400655.1. Classification (NCBI taxonomy): domain Eukaryota; kingdom Metazoa; phylum Chordata; class Aves; order Passeriformes; family Timaliidae; genus Mystacornis; species Mystacornis crossleyi. Next base: position 26,125 of record VYZQ01022989.1, on the reverse strand, counting down.
TTTTATTTTTTGCTTCAGTCTCTTTGCATGTAGCTTAAACTCTGAAGCATACATAGAAAAAGCATTCACTAGATGGTGAAATGTTATTAACGGGGAAAATGCATGGCTCTACAGAGTGAAAGGATGCTCCTTTGCAAGAGGAAGCCAAGAGTGACAGAGCACTCTGGGCCTCCTGCTCTTTAGGAAATTGTTTTCCCATTCACTTCTGCTTTTTCTCTTAAATTCATGTTTTGAGTTGACCTTGAGAAGTAAAGAGCAGTCTAATTATGTCTAATAAGACTGGTGAAGACATTATTGTCTGAAAAGTAAGGTGTCTTCTGATGTAGAGAGCCAAAGTTGTTTGAACTAGTCATTTCTAACAGCAGTCCTTTTGGAAAATACTGCATTTTCTACCTAAAGTATTGAACTGCATTATACTTGTTTCCTCTACCCTCTCTATCCACTTCCAAAACAAGACGGTACAGCACAAGTTGGCTGAAATAAAAACTCAGATTTGTGTGGCTCGAGCTTTTATGGACAACTGTTTGCAGCTCCATGCAGATAAACGCCTGGACTCCGCCACAGCCTCGATGGCAAAGTATTGGTATGTGCTTACAGTTATCTAGAAGTGTTAATTGCATGATCTTAACTCTAACGATGTGGCCAACAAAAATATAGTTACATTGAGAACCAGGGTTGGCTAACCAGATCAATTTCAAAATAAAGGCATACTTTTAAAATAGGCTTCCATTAATAACAAGATCACGCCTCAGCTTGAGCTTTAAATAAAAGCGAGTGCTTCATTGATATTTAGACAAAAATTTACATTTTACTGTTAGCAATTTGTTATTGGCTGTTTTGGGGTTTTCTCTTGTTTTTTTAATGGGGTGTATGGCTTGCTTTGGTTTCTTTAGAAGCAAAATGTGAATAGTTGGAGCAAAATTTGAATATATTTGAAGCTCTATGATACTGTTAAGTTAATGTTACTTAACAATAGCTGTTTGGCCCAGCCAGTTTTCAAAGCTGTCTGCTTTTAGGAAGAAATAGTTGGCTATGGCTGTTCCTGTAACTGAGACTGAACAGTGCTTTCCTTTATTGTCCAGAACTTCTTCTCCCTCATCCCATACTTGATGGTGTTATATGTTAACTTAGTTTTACGAGAGAAAAACAACTGGAAACATCTAAGATAGTGGTACATGAATTTGTATAGTTTTAGCTTGTTGCAAAGATGGGAGAAAAAAAGCATATGAGACATGAGCAAAGAAATTTATGGAAGATACACAGGTTTACAGTTTTTAGGCTTTTCAAAATAAGTATAGAAGAGATGCGCAGAAATATTTACAATGGAAGGAAGGATTTTGAGTGCTGTTCCTGACAGTGATTACCTAGAAGTACCAGGTACAGAAGCAGAGGCATTCAGTTGTGAGGAGGAGAAAACAACTAATCCTAGCTGAGATATGCAGACTCACTTCCTCAACAAATTTCCCAAAGCAAGGCGTTTGAAACTCCCTCACTTTCCCAGCTGTTTAATATGATGATTTGTTGTGGATTTCCTCTTTCCCTGGTGGAGTACCTGTGACTCTTCCATAAGACTCTCTTAAATGGTTTAGAAAATACTTGACTGTAGAATTGCTTTATTCCCTAATGTATTAAGAGATTCTCTCTAGTCTCTATTTTCCTTCAAACCTTTTGTATAGTCAACGACTTGAGTTAGAGCTTTGAAAGATTTTAAAACCTGGTTTGTGCATCTCTTTTTTTGTATATGGAGAAAGGCCTGTAGGGTTGTTTTGGTTTTGTTTGTCTTGTGGTGACAGGTTGTGTTACATACCTAAAAGAATTTGAGAATGTATTTAGGAAAGATAGTTGCAGTAACTCACTGCTGCAGAATTAAAGTCGGTATAATAAATGATAAGGATTTATCATTTATTATAACTGAGTGAGGGGATGGTTTGGGGAAAAGGCCATTATTCCACAAGAAGCAATTGACTTGTCATTTTCATTTCTTCTATTGCCACTGAAAGCTGTATGCTTAGAAAGCGTTTTTCTTTGTGTTCTAACTTCAGCTTGAGCTTACAGTGCAGTTAATTTTTTTTTTGCTATTAAATCCAAATTTTGCAGTCAACAAATGCTGTTGAAGAATTACAGTACGTTTTAGAATTGAAGGCTCTAAAGTTTATTGCAGAAAATAAATTATGCCCAAGTGATGGTTATGCTCAAAGAGCATCATGATGTGTTGCTAATGGGAACGATGGGGGGAAGCCTGGTTTACTGTTAATTTCTGACAAAGCAGAGGGATTTGGTAAGAAAAGAGACTATCAAATTGGTTCACAAAAAGATTCTCTTGGCCTATTAAAAATGTAAACAAGCCTGTCTGTTTTGAAATTTCATTTTCTGAAAGCTGTCCCATAAGGGAACAACAAAACTTCAATGCATTAAATTGAACAGTATTTATTTTTACTAATCAGGTTATGTTTTTGTCTTGCTAACATATCTTTATCTTTTGTAAGGTTTTGCAACATAATGTCCTTCTAAAATCAAATTTTGTTTTGGCCATTTAAGGTGTTCTGATCTCCAAAACAGCATAGCTACTCAGTGTGTACAGATGCACGGAGGATGGGGGTACATGTGGGAGTATCCAATTGCAAAGTAAGTGTAAAATTTCAGATTTTATGATGAAAGATTACCAGCAAAGTCAAATGAGGCACTTCTTTATGTCTGTGTGTCAGTTGTTTAGTGTTAGTAGTGATTTACTGTTCCTTTTCTTATCATGTTTAATTGAAAGGGAATCTACTGTACAGATGTCTGCAGGAAGCCTTTGTTTTGATTCTCCAAGTAACTCATAAGCTGTTAAGCAATTATTGTCTGGTTTTTTCACAAGAGAGAACTTGGTTTTTTAGAGGAAAATGTTAGTTGAAAAAACAGAAGGAAAACTATAAAAGTAGAAATGAGGGGAGCTAGTTTATGTTTTATCTGAAATAAATTGCATATGTATGAAGAAAACATGGTGATCAGATACCACCGAGTATCAAATTGTCAAAACAAGAGCATAGCTGGCTACATTCTACTTTTTTATACCTTTTTAAATGAAAAAGTTAAGAGATTTATATGTAGAAAAAGGAATTTGCCATTTCTTTTTTTTTTCTGACTTTATGAATTGAGAAACATTTATGGAGCTTTTGTATATATCATTGTGTATTATCTGAAGTTTGTGTACAGGCCAGGTGACACACTAAGTAGAGATTTTGGTACTGTTTTTATTTTTTAAAAAATAGAGCGGTGGTAATCTGACAGTAGAAATAGCAAAAACAGGACTGCTGTGCAGTCTTCGTAAATGAATAAGCTTATTTTTTTAACTGAGTAGGTTTAGATTTTTTTTAAGTTTTAAATACATCAAATATGAAATGCTGCTTTAAAATAACTCGTATCTTAATGTTTGCAATGAGTGTAATTTGTGAGTGTTCTGCACCATCTTATAAAATGAAGGCCAGCAAGCCCTGTTTGGGGTGTCCTCGAACCCCCTGCTTGGCTGTGTGTACAGTGGTTGCCCACACAGGGTTTTATTATCTCTGTGGTCCAGCAGTACGTAGATTTCCAGAGAATGCCACATTGCTCCTGGGCTGCTCTCTGTATGATGAAGCAGAATGAACATGGAAAAGTTCTCTGTCATCGTCCTGTGTGCTGTCACCAGGAACAAGAGTTGGGAGTGCAGTAGTAGCAGGAGTCTGGGTTTATAGGGCTTTTTTTTTTTTTTCGTTTAATTAGAGGCAATAGTGGAGACTTTACACTGTAAACAAACAGGGAAGAGATACTGACCCAGTTCCTGGTTTGGTGCATAGCACTGTGGAAAGTTGTAATATTCTAGGTAGTTGAAGCCTCTTAGAAAATAAGAACTACTTTATTCATGGGAATAGTATACTGTGAAAAGAGGGATCTCTAAAGATAGAACTTTTTTTTTTTTTTTGATTGTATGTTTCTTCTGAGGCGTTGTTTGTAATGTTTCCTTGTTTTGTTTTGGTTTTTTCCTTCCTCAGAGCTTTTGTGGATGCTCGTGTTCAGCCAATCTATGGTGGTACCAATGAAATAATGAAAGAACTTATTGCTAGAGACATTGTCAGTGATAAGTAGGGCAGATGTTTACTACTTTGCAGAGTCTTGCAGAATCCTTTTATATATTAATATATGGCATAAAATCAGACTTCAGAACGTAAGTAAAATAAATGTGTTGTATCATATTCTTTAAAGGAAGTGACACTTAAAGCACGTGTTAGTAATAACAGTGTGCTCATATGCAGGATATCTAATATTTAATGAACTTAAAATTTAAATGTCTGTGTAGAACACAGAGTAGTTCTCTGGGTGTAGAAAGTTCCGGTAGTGAAAGGCAATTTTAAATCTGGAACACTGGGTAGCTTAGTCTTTCAGACTTGAACCCATTGTGTTGAATCCAAACCTCGCTTTTCATAATCAAATCTTGAGAGAAACCACATTCTTAGCAAATAAACAAAGTTAAATATTAATGTAACTTTGTATTTGTATTTCCCCTTGACAAGTAGAATTTGACACGGTGACTGTTGCTGCCACGGGGACCTGCTCCCTGTGCAGCACCCACCTGCTGTGCAGCTGACCTCTATGTTTACATCTAACCGGGAATGCCTTATTTTGATTACTTTGGTCAAATAAACGTAAATAAAGCATTTCTATGCAATCTCATGCTTGTCTGCGGTTACTTCAAAGCCCGCGGGGGAGCGGGGTTTCTTCCTCTGTGCCCGTGTGCACCTCAGGACGCTGAGGGAGAGGTCGGAGGCAGGGCATGTGATGCAGGTGAACTTGAAGGCTTTTTATTGATGATAATAACTTGGAACGTGTATGTTTCTGGTGGTTTTTTAGCTCTTTACCCATGCAGGGCGTTAAGAGTTAACCCCACCGCTCCCACACGGCCTCAGCGCGGGCGGGGGAGGGGGAGGCCGGNGGTAACGGTCCCTGCGCGCGGCGGGGCGGGGCCGGCGGCTCTGAGGTGGGGGGAGGGGCCCGGGCTCGTGCAGGGGCGGGGCCGCTCCGTGCCTGCCTCTCGTGTCTCACCCGGGATTTAAACACCGGATCGAAACTTCCCTCTGGTAATCAACGTGGACCTACGGCCACATATTCTTTTGCCTCGGAGTGACTCTGGGCAAGACTTCCTAGACTGCGGACCGCTTACAGAGCTGGATACTTAAGATGAAGTAGTTAGCAGAGCTCTGGGGAGGAGCTCAGAACCAGGTCCTCTACCCTGAGAGTTCCTCTGTGCTCCTGAGCTAGTCTTTCCATCCACTTTTTGCAAGCTTCCTGCTTGCAAAATGCTGAAGTATCTCTCTGCCCCAAAAATGTAGGAGTGACTGAGGTATTCCGTTTACACGTCTCTAATGGGAAGCAAATTAAAAATGTGAATTTTCAATTTCCAACTTGCAGTGTCAGCCAATTAACAAAAAATCCAAATTATTGAAGTACACCTTTTTTCCAAAGGGTAAATACTTCCTTTTTGTGCTCATTTTGATAAAAATGAAATATTAAAAATTACAGTGGATAACGCCTGCTGGATGTACCAGCTCAGAAAGCAGTCTGTGTGCCTTAAGACTCTCCTGCTGTATTGGTCCATGGTTTGAAATCTTGGGCAATGTTCTGAGGAGCTTAAATTCCAGTCATCTTTAATTAGTGTCTTAAGAGCTGAGTGGGTCTCATTTAAGACCAGATTTTATGGCCCTCTGTTCAAAGGCTGAAATTCAAAAGTATCACTGAGACATTGATATGGACTTTACGATGGATCAGAAAGTATGATAGATATTTATGTTAGAAACATGTGTTCAACTTACTTACAGAGGCACCTGTTACATGTTAAAACGCTTTTTGTAGTACATTAAAAATTACTTCATATGTTGCTTTGCAAATATGCTGCTATACACTGAACAAAAATTAGTTGATGATGTGGTAGTAAACTTGGAAATTATATGGATTCTCTGTTCAGAAGCAGATCTGAACAGGGAGGAAAACAAACCCCTTCATAGATTTTAATGAATCGTAGATTTTATTATAAATTAATACTAATGACTTCCACTTGAAGTGCTTCCTTATATATGTTTTTTATGATTGAAACTGGGTAGTCTGTTTTAAATGGAGTTCTCTTAGTGTTCAAAGAGAGATCCTTTTGGGGGGGAGGTGTTGCACTGTTTTTTGGTGAGATTTTTTTTTCAGCTAGGAGGAATTTATGCTTATATCTTCTGGGGTGTACAAAACACTGGAGTTGCAGTTTTATCTGGATAGTTGTGCCTGCACAGTGAGCACTGCTGAAAGTTGAGACTCCCCACATAATCTGGTTGGGCTTTATGGGTTTTTTCCCAAGCTATTAATAGAACAAAATACTAAAATGCTTAAATACATATCACGACTAACTGCTCTTCTTTTGAAGTGAAAACAAAAGCTGCCTACTGAAATGATTTTTCTCTCTCTTCAAGGCTAGGCCTACTTGTGGTAAATATGGACTTCTTTCCTTTTTCTTTCATACTCCTAACCGGGATATGCCCAGTGGGACCAATATCTTTTTTGTGATCGTTGCTGCAGACTATTCCATGAGAAAATGCAGATTATACTATTGAGCTATCCTTGCTATTCTTAGAAATCACTATGATCCTGTAGGTTTTCTGAAAATTGGGAGCAGTAGTTAAAGCCTGAGGGATGCCTCCCACCAGGCAAGGCTGGAAGAAGCTGGCCAGGGTCAGGTCCTGTCTGCTGCACTCGGCTGAGGCAGTGCGGCAGTAGTGCCTTCTGCCAGAGCACTTTATTTTTGTCCAGTGATTACCAGGAAGGCTGCCCAGGAGGAGCTGGGGATTACAGGACAAACAGCACAAAGCTGTAGGAAACCAGGTTTTGGCAGTTGTGTTGTAGTTTGCTTTTGCAGCTGCCCTCNGGGCGCGCCGTGTGCGCGCGCGCGGGGGGGGCCCCCGCCAAGGGCGGGCGCCCACGCCCCTGCAACGAGCCACGCCCTTCGGCGCCGCGGATTGGCCGCGCCCCTTCCCCTGAGGAACGGGGGAGGCCCCGCCCCGCCGCGCTGCGCTTTAGCTGGGCGCGGACTGTTCAAGAGCGGCAGAGTGAGCCGCGGCGGGCACCGTGCCGTGCGGGCTTGAGGCGGCGGCGCCGGCACCGCTGCGGAGAACCCGCCGGACGCGGAGGCAAGCGCGGGGGGCCGTGAGGCGGTGGGGGCACGGAGGGGCCGGGCGGCTGTTGGTTCCCGCGGCGGGAGGGGCGGGTGCGCATGCGTGGGGTGGGGGT
>VYZQ01022989.1:0-18475 GCA_013400655.1 Mystacornis crossleyi | reverse complement strand
CTGTTCAAAGGCTGAAATTCAAAAGTATCACTGAGACATTGATATGGACTTTACGATGGATCAGAAAGTATGATAGATATTTATGTTAGAAACATGTGTTCAACTTACTTACAGAGGCACCTGTTACATGTTAAAACGCTTTTTGTAGTACATTAAAAATTACTTCATATGTTGCTTTGCAAATATGCTGCTATACACTGAACAAAAATTAGTTGATGATGTGGTAGTAAACTTGGAAATTATATGGATTCTCTGTTCAGAAGCAGATCTGAACAGGGAGGAAAACAAACCCCTTCATAGATTTTAATGAATCGTAGATTTTATTATAAATTAATACTAATGACTTCCACTTGAAGTGCTTCCTTATATATGTTTTTTATGATTGAAACTGGGTAGTCTGTTTTAAATGGAGTTCTCTTAGTGTTCAAAGAGAGATCCTTTTGGGGGGGAGGTGTTGCACTGTTTTTTGGTGAGATTTTTTTTTCAGCTAGGAGGAATTTATGCTTATATCTTCTGGGGTGTACAAAACACTGGAGTTGCAGTTTTATCTGGATAGTTGTGCCTGCACAGTGAGCACTGCTGAAAGTTGAGACTCCCCACATAATCTGGTTGGGCTTTATGGGTTTTTTCCCAAGCTATTAATAGAACAAAATACTAAAATGCTTAAATACATATCACGACTAACTGCTCTTCTTTTGAAGTGAAAACAAAAGCTGCCTACTGAAATGATTTTTTTTCTCTCTCTTCAAGGCTAGGCCTACTTGTGGTAAATATGGACTTCTTTCCTTTTTCTTTCATACTCCTAACCGGGATATGCCCAGTGGGACCAATATCTTTTTTGTGATCGTTGCTGCAGACTATTCCATGAGAAAATGCAGATTATACTATTGAGCTATCCTTGCTATTCTTAGAAATCACTATGATCCTGTAGGTTTTCTGAAAATTGGGAGCAGTAGTTAAAGCCTGAGGGATGCCTCCCACCAGGCAAGGCTGGAAGAAGCTGGCCAGGGTCAGGTCCTGTCTGCTGCACTCGGCTGAGGCAGTGCGGCAGTAGTGCCTTCTGCCAGAGCACTTTATTTTTGTCCAGTGATTACCAGGAAGGCTGCCCAGGAGGAGCTGGGGATTACAGGACAAACAGCACAAAGCTGTAGGAAACCAGGTTTTGGCAGTTGTGTTGTAGTTTGCTTTTGCAGCTGCCCTCTCTTCTGCGGGTTTTCTCTAAGAGACCTTAAAACAGATTGAAATACAGTATTTTTGAGCATTCTTGCTGAGATTAATTTTGGATGTTGCACCAGAGGCTGTCTCTTGTCAGGGACTTTGCTTTGCTTTTGAAATGCCATCTGAGCAAGGAATAAACAGTGGAATTTGGCTTATCTGAAACACTCTTCATCTGTGAATAAACTGGAAATCGCCATTTTAATTTGAAATGTTCTTTGAAGCTTCTGAGTTTCAAAACGAAATAAATGTAAAAATCTCCTCCTGGTCTCAAGGAATCTCATAATTAAGAAAATTTCAGGTGTTTATGATGAGGAAAGATGACTCAATTTACAAGGAGAGAAAGCTGCTACAAAGGAGCCTTAAAAAGCTCATGCAAGTGGAGTTTTATTGTCACTGGAAACAAAAATATGACAAACAAAAAAATCCACTAAAAGACAAAGCAATCCTCCCCCCAAGCAAAAATCCCCCAGAACATTATCTGCAGTGTTGTGTAACCAAAGTGATAGTGTTATGCAAGGGGGAGAAGAGTCAAAAAGTGAAAGGACTATAAACAAAAGCTGGGAAAGGGAGGGAATGCCACCCTGTGTGCTGGGTTGTGGGTGGGTTTTATTGTGTTTCTTTTAATAGGGTGCTGCTAATCACCAACATGAAGACACTAGTTTCAGGATTTAGGCAAATTCCGTTGAAGTAAGCCTGGTTGGGGAAGGGTAAGATGTAGAAGTGTCAAGGGAGGACTAAGAAATCAGCAGAGGGAGAGGAGAGGCAGAGGAGCAGGAGTCACTGAGGGATTAGGAACCTGTAGCTGCAGTGGTGGAAGGGAGCAGGGTGCAGGTCGGGCTGTGGTAAAAGGCAGTTCCCAGCTATATCCTCCTGGGTAATTAAGGCATTAGGGGAGGATAAGCATAAAGTCACTTTAAACATCAGTTGCTCTACTATGTATGTCTGGTACTTGTTTCTTCCCTTCCCCAGTACTTATTTAATGTCAGTTTTTCTTTTTACAGTACTTTTCAATCTTTCAAGTGGAGTGTTTATTCAGCAGATGAGAAGCAAGCTGTTTGCCTGTTTAGCAGCATTTCAGCTGTTCTGGTTTTGAAACCTCAAGTAATACACAATGTAAAAAAATCTGTGAAATGGTTTACCTATGTCATAAAAGCTTTTTCCAGAAAGAAAATACTCTTCCAGTATGCTATTTTGCAGTACTTGTCTTCCTTCCCTATTTCCCTTTATTTTTTTTCTCCCCTTGAAGATAGTAGGTTTTGCTCTGGAAACTCACTTCCAGTATGGGTGGTGTGAAATTATTTTTGCAGGTTTTTGCCAAAATGAAAAAAAAATGTGCCAAAATGTAAATTGTATCATTCTTGTCAAGCCAAGTACTTGTACTAAAATTTGTTTATAATTTTTTTGCAGCTGATACTTTGATATGCTCATGACGTGAATGTGTGTGTGTGTGTGTGTGTGTGTACTTCTTGGAGAAATGCCAAGGGCGAGAGACTTGGCAGTGCCAGCTTTTATAAGGTCCTCTTGATGTCACTGTAATGAGATGAGCACACCAGAATGTCTCACACTGTCTTCAGGGCAGAAACATTGTATGAAATTTCCAAGTTGCTGGGTAAGGAGTTAATTGAGTGATTTCCCTCTTTAAAAGCATTTTACATATTTTTTAGCTGTATCGTAGAGCATCCTCTGTCAGACACTCCAAATTATTTAGTGATTTGTCAATGCTCTTTAGTTCAGTGTTTGTGTTCCATATAAGAGGACTTTGATTTCTTCCCCTCTTTCCCCTAGAGGAGTTAAAGAGAAGTCCCCCAGACAAAAAAAAAAAAAAAAAAAAAAAGTTAATAATTTGTTAATGGTATTCATTGCAATTTTGGAAATTTGAAACTGTACCAGAAGGGTGTGTGGTATTTGAGGGAATGTGATCGAGTTAAAACACAGCACTTTAAAGTTTTGTGTTGCCAGTTCTTTGAATAACCTCCATCTTCATACAGGTATGTGATCCACATCTCCAAACTACTTTTTTGCTTGAACAGCATCCACTGTGTGGATGTTTCCTGGGGTTCAGGAGTAGCAACCTGTGCCTGTTAAACTACTCAGACTAAGGGAGGTGGATGGTAAAGCTGGAAGTTATAAACACATTGCTAGATGCATATAGATACTAGGCTGATGGCGCTCTTCTTGGACAGCTGCTTGGAATTCCCTGGGAGAGGTCAGACACAGGGACTCCTCAGCTTACCTTGACCCCGCAGAGGAATTGCTCAGTTCTCTCTCCTTACGTCTTAGCCATGCAAAATTGCTCTGACTTGCTATAGTTATTTGCCGTATGTTGGGGGCAGGGAGGCATTGGTGTTTGAATCCGTACTCCTTTGGATTTACAAATTCTCAGGCCTGCTAGGCTTTACAAGAGGAAAGACATGAGTCAACCAGGTGTGGAGAGCATTGCTGAGTCACCAGAGCCTTTAGGGCTTGGGGCTCCAGTTCTCAACAGTGCATTTCCCTGTCTGATCCTAGAATGGGGTTCTTCCTGAACAGCTGTCCCCTGGGAGGACTTTGTGGTCTAGTAGTCTGAAGTTACTGGCTTATTTATAAAGGTTAAAATCCTGGGGATTTTAATGGTATCATTTAGGATTAGCAGTAGGACCACCAAACTTGGTCGCAGTGATGCTACAAGGTGATATACAGAGATGAAAACCTCATAGTTGAATACCCATGGAGCAATGAAAGATGAATAAAGCACAGAGAGAGTGGTAAGGCAGTACTGGAGCATGTGACTCTCTGTGTTCTGCTTCACATTTTGAGGGTTAAGGAGCAAGTATCCAAACTGGTATTTCTCAGCTCCCTAGGTTTCCACATCTCACTTTAATGTTTGCACCTTCATTGTGAAAAACCTGTAGTTATAAACAAACTAAGACTTCAGACAGATCTTTTCTTAAGATCCATATGTGGCAGTCTTGGAATCATTGACCCCTTATGGGATCTGTACATTGAAAATTACTGAGCTAGGCAGCTGCTGTGGAGCTCAAGGAAACTGGAGACATTAAAAGGATGGCAGTGGAAGTGCTGCTGAACTAGTACACGGTTCAACAGAATTTGCTGTGGCATTACTGTGCTGCACTCACTTTTGCTATTGCTCTCTTACTGTTTCTGGTTTTGTCTCTAGCTTCTTAGTGAAGAACTGACAGGAAATTACCTTTCAGGCTTCTGCAAGCCATGTTCAATTAAATCATTCATTTGGTTTATTTAACCCTCTCCTAAACAAAGCTGTAAGTACTGTGCAAGTGATTCCTGCATGGTAGGTCGTGGAATAGATACAGTATGACTTGGCAGCATAGCTGCTGACAAGAATGGGTAAAGGTTGACATTGGTTGACATTTTGATCCCAAAGTCTTTGGAACCCTTTGTTAATTGCCAAGCCACAAGCAACAGGATCTGTCAGGGAGAACTGTCTTTTCTCAAATTGTCATGAAAAATATTCTGTATGTATTATGCAGACAGTGCCTGATGAATAGAGTGGGATATGAAGGCTCAGGAAAGAATTCTTTTTTGGTAGGGAATTTCAGAACTTAGAGTTTATGTTTTGAAAGCATTAGCCTTGCTGATTTGTTTCTAATGTGTATTTATAAGAATATATCATAATTAATCAAATGCTTGCTTTATATAGATTTACAGTAAATATGTTTCTCCCAGCAGTGCCAGTCATGTTGCTCATGGTCATGTTTTTCAGTTCAGGCAAGGTTAGATGACAGACCTGAACTTTTTGGGTCTTATTTCTCAGACTGATAGGATCAAAAATGAAGTGAGGTATGAACAGTTATTCCCCTGAGACGTAAAGGCTTTCATTGCACATGGATCAGCCTCTGAATGAAATAAAAAACAGAGAGAGTGTTCTTGTTTTACTTGGGAGGCAACATAGTCTGTGTTCTTTAGATATGGAATCTTTGAATGATGTTGAAATGTTGAAAGAATGAAATGTCTAACAGAGTTGTTGTATTTGTACTGTGTCTTGAAAATGAGAAAATTTACATGGCCCATGTTATTTTCAGGTTTGCTGTAAACTACCTACCGTAGCTATAATGACACCAGCCCTCAGAGAGGCAACAACAAAAGGTCATGGTATCCACTTGTCACCTTCTTTGTCCTCTAGAGCTATGGAGTCTGATACAGCTTTGTGCATGGAAAATTCCAGAGCAGTGGAAGAGAAGATAAAAGAGGACTCCATCGCACAGATTACTTGCTCAGTCCTGGGGTTCCCCACTGCTGAGCCCAATCTCAGGAATGATATCTTCCGTGTGCAGCATTTTGGTTCCCCACCATCCTCCAAGTGCTATCAGTCTGTCTTGTTAATGACTACAAATTCTGCGTTTAGCAACAAAACTGGTAAGCAAACGAAAGCAGGAGAGCCCGGCTGCTCCAAGATGAGAAAATCATTACATAATGGTGCTGACACATCATTTGGTCAGATTAGTCATTCTGAACCAGAGCAACAGGTCAAAGGGGCAGTGTTTTCAGAGACCACATCTCCGAACTTGGCAGGGATGCAGAGACTTTCAGGTTCAAGTGTAACTGAATCTAGTAATGCAGAAGAAATGCAACTTCTCAATGGTAAATGGTACAAGAAGAATGGGGTTTTGGGTAGGGCTTTGGAAGTCTGCACTGAAACAATAAAAGGGGATTTATTACACCAAATTCTTCATGGGGCTTCAGAAGGGATTTTGAGCTGCACCCAGGAGGAGGTGTATGCTCGTTTACTCCAGTGTGTCACTAAGCAACAAATGGAAATCAGTCGCGCCAGACGAACTCAGAAGCGTTTACAAATGCTCCTGGCAAAACATGTTATCAAACACTGTGATCAGCAGCTGAAATGCTTTGTGAAACATCAGCTTCAGAGAATGAAAGTTTTCCGTGAGCCAGCTAGATTTTTGAGCAATAGCTCCCTCAGATGCACTGAAGGTTGGCCAGAAGACACAGCTACTTCGAAGAGTAGTTCAAGTGTGGATGTACAGAATGGAGTTAGTGTTGCACCAGGTGAAATCTGTGGGTTTGCACTTTCTGCTGGAGGGCTGCTGACTCGCGTGGAGAAGGACCTGGACTCTGATGCAACATGTAGCAGCTCAGATGAAGATGGTGAGGAACCGACTGTAAGAACAACTGTGGAAGCGTAAGTGTTAAATTCCTGCCTAGACTCATGTGCTTCTTACTTAAAAATCAGGATGGAAGGGTCCAGACCTACAGATTCCGTCTTGTGTGTGTAACCTTGCTCAATAGATAGTCTTCCTGAAATCAGCAAGACTGACGGTGTGAGCTAGGTTTGGCAAAAAGTAAGAACTTCCAATTAATGCATTTAAGGAGCAGTTGCTTTACTAGATTGTGGAGAACTAGAGTTTGTACTGCGCTCTATCAATAGTTTGCATTACATCAATACTGCTAATACACGAATGGTGCTGTAAATCAAATAGTGGTAGCTGTAAATACTTCTGGCCAGAATGCAAATAATTTTAATTTTTCTCTGGAGTTACTAAGAATTAGTCAGTTAGGATCTTGAAATCCACTATGATATGATAAAGAGAAAAAATTCAAAATGATCATCTGATGCAGGTATCAAGCCATTCAGTATTTGGTTGTTGGTATATTGAAAAAGTTTGGTTCTTTAACGTTTAATTTTTAAAATGTTAATTTACTTACTGAAGTCACTCTGCAACTATGACTGTAGCTAGCAGTGCTGTTTTTATTGTTGCTGGTATCTTTTTCAGGAAGAACCAGAGGGAAATTCGTATCATTAATTAATAGTGTCTTGAGTTGGCAGAAATCCTGTCGATACAAATCACTGTGGCTTTGAAAATCAGTGGTGGGTAAGAGGAGATAGTAAAATTGCTCTCTGATGATGGTACAACCTTTTCTCTTTCTTCTTTTTTTCTTACCTCTACCTTGCTACACTATTAACACAATCTCTTCAGACAAGAAATTTTAGAAGGCAGTGAAAGGATGGCTGCTTTCCTCTTCCCAAAGCTGGAGAGATGAGCATGTCTTACGGTTTGTTGGGGTGTAGTAGTCGGGGCTGTGATACACAGAACAGAGCTGCACACAAGCAGCAGCTTGGTAGGAGCTTCATGACACCCACATTTCTAGTGGGCTCTTACATATAGTAAGGACAGGGTTTGTGTTTACTGGTCTTTCCTTATACCCTCTGCTGTTAGAGATTGTATAGAAAAAATAAATATAAAAATGCTTAAAAACCCTGACTTCCAATTCTGCTTCCTGAAAAGCATAATGCTCAGAATGAAATCAAATAAGCTTCTCAAACTGGAAGAGCTGTGCCCTGCTGCGTGTTTATAGCTTCAGTCCAGCAAGGCTGTATCAATTCGCTGCTGTGTTCTGCTAAGCTCTGTAGGTCTGAAAAACAGAGGAGAAAAGGTTTTCATTTTCTTTTACATATCGTCAGAATGGTAAATACTGTGCTGAAGTCCTACCAAAGCGTTATGACTTACCAACTAAGTTAGGGTCACTTTAAATATTTGAGTTTGCAAAGTAATTATTCTTTTGAAATACTTTGATGAAAAATATCATTTGGGCTCTCCCCAGCATAGGAGAATCCACATTCTTCTCCTAACTGATATATTTGAACTTCTGAGCAATAGCTCTGCCTTGTGATTACATGAACTAAAAAGGAAACTTGAGAAATTTTTGATTCTTGAAGGGTAGTGGATAACATAAAACTTGGACCAAAGTTTTGTGTGATGGTTTTCTTTTTGCTTCCTGCCAGGTACACTTGAATTTCTAACTCTTGTCTGCCAGTGCTTTACCTTTATTCCTTCTTGTGGCTTTTGGGGTTCCTTAAGTTATCTTTCCACTTAACGCTTACTCAGTTTGCTTTGTTGCACTGATGAAAAAATCCACAGAGGGTTATTAAGAGCAAACCCATCACCTTTGTCTCAGGAAATCCCCAAGCTGCTATTGCTGGCAGCTGAGGGAATATTCAGGAGAAGCACTGCTCCCTCCATGCCTGTGCTGTTGTAACACTTATCTCAGCTACTGCTAAGAAGCAGCAGAACTGGGTAGATGACCTGTTGTCTGACTCAGTGTGGCCCTTTATTTTGGGTTGTTTATTCTTTTCCCTTTTTTTATGTTCTTACTGATGAGCGGCTGTCCAGCAGCAACGGCCTTGCTACATTGGCAGGGAAAGAATCGCTGACGTTCGAGGTGTGCTGCAGGGCCAGCAAGCTCAGAGTTAAAAGTACTGCCTGATTTAAGCAAAAGACTTGTCTGTGTGCCTAGGCTGAGGCAGCTTGAATTAACATTGCAGTGAGGACAGGCTGTCTCTTATTTAAATTTATCATTATCTTCAGCTCAGAACATTTTTCTTCATTTCTCCAGCCTTCCTAAGATTTGCCTTTGTGGCTAAAATGCTGCCCTTTTCTTCTAGGTAACAAAGGTAAATCAGTTATTCACCAGTTCAGCTGGTGAGATTTGCTGGTTCCTGAGCCTTGCCACTAAGACCCTTTGGATTGCCTTTCATCTGGACAAAAGAAACAAAGTTAATATCCGTTTTTGTTTCTGCCAAGAGGATTTACATGCTTTGAAATGCCTTTCTCTCCTTGGGAATTGGTTCTAAGTGCTTTCCAGAAACAATGGGATCATGTAGGTGAGAGAATACTCATTTCCTCACCTGTGTGGAAATGTTTATTTTTCATAGTGAGGGCTTTTACTCTGAATTCCTCTGTGATATTCTTCATAATACTTAACTGTAGATCTGTAAGGTTCAAGTAATGTAGTGATGAATGGAAAGAATGTTTTGGTTTTGCCCATATCTCAGTATACTGGTTGCATTTAACTTGAGAATGTAATCACACTGGTGACTGGTCACTGTCATAACTGTGGTGTTTTTCATCCTTTTTATGGGGGGAGGAGGTATCAATCCAGTGAGCAAGGCAAGGAGGAACCTGCAGTTACCATGTCTGCCTGAGAACAGTCTGTTTCCCATCTGGAGGGAGAAGTTGATTCCAGCTCCAATTCCTCATGCTAGTTAGAAAACCTGAAGTTATTTTTAGCATTTTGAACCTGTTCATTCTCATTATCCTGAAAAGAGTTTTTCCCAATGAGTGTTGACATAAGCTCTTCTGAGCTGTATCTCAATGCTTTGTGGTTCAAGTAAGATTGTCTTTATCCATCTATTTCAATACCTTTGTTGTTTGGTTGCAAATAGATGTTGTAAGATATTTAAACCATTGTTCCTGCATTCCATAGATTCTCTCCTCAAGACAAGATCCTTGGTCTGCTGGTGAAGGCAATTCACAGTACTTATCAAACTTTTCTAGTTCCTAGAGTAATTGGAAAGCCTCATCCCATTTCAAGAGCTTAATCAAAACATTTTATTCTTTTGAGTGTCTACTAAAGAGAAATGTGAAAAAACAGTTGGCTGTCTTCAGGACCTTTGTCATTTTGCAGCTCAAGAATGTCTTTAACCTGTCAGTTTTCATAGCACCACATTTCCAGCAGTGATTTTTGGTGTCTTTTAGTACCATTCCATCTTTTGGGCATAGGAAATTCCCACTACCCAGGGGATGTAGTAGTCCTTCTCTGTAGTTTCTCAAAGGGAGCTGTTTGGTGCTGCTCGCTGGCTCCATTAGGTGTTAGAAACCAGAGCAGAGAGAGCGCCCAAGGAAGGCAACACAAAGCTGACCATGAGTAATTCCTTTAGGGATTCATAACTAACACTTGATATGCCACACAGACTGCATTTCACCAGCTGAATTTACTTGAAACTTGTTGATCTTTGTGGCTCATGGAGATGAAAGATAATACATAGAAACAGTCATAGATTTCAAGGAAACACAGCTCCACTCTGGGAGCAGCATGTATCCTGCTAGGCCAACTCCACATTCCTATTGATGTATTATGTATCTGTTCCTGATATAGTAGGAAGTATAATGTACCACAAAGAACTCCGATGCTTAGGTGGTCATTTGGGAAACCTTTAAAGTTGCAGAGTGCAGAGCTTTTCTTCTATGTACACTACATGTGTGATATTCCAGAATCAAAAGATACATCACTGTGGTTCTTGAAGAAACAGCTGCTCACTCCATCAAACAGTAATACATACACCTAATCGATTAGACAGAAAAACTGCTTGCAGTAGGTTTTTCTGCAAAATAAGTAGCTCTTTCAACTCATGAAAAGTCCTGTGCCTCATTTTCCCAGTTGTCCTTTCCCTATCCAAATACAATCTTTTTGCATCATTTGGTGGGATTTTTCCCTCTGAAATGTTTTCATGTTTTTTCCTCTGATTTCTGAAAGACATGTTTTACTGATTATCCTCCAGCAACCTCAAGCCCGACAAAGATGCACTGTTATATTTTTCCATGCCCACAGTGTTTATTGTGCCTGGAAACTTTTATAATGAATGTGAAGAGATAGTAAATCTTTCTGTTTTCTTTTTTTCTTCTTCTTTATTTTTCGCCCCTTAGATTGCAAGTTGGAAAGAGAAGATGGGAAATCTGCTTTTCGTACAAACATGTGATGGGGAGGGGAGCATTAAGGCAGAGGAAACACAGAAAGGAAGAAAACATTATGACTAGTATCTCCAGATGTAATCTGTTTGTTCTAGATTATTTTCCATTTTTCCTAGCATTTTTTCCTGTGGCTAACTGAGAACCATCAATGCAGTTCTGCAGGCCTGGCTATACACAAGCACTGCTTAGGGGACAGGGTTTATTGCAAGTCTTCGAGCCATGTTATAAAGGGAGGCTGTTTGTTTTTGCAAGGTCAGGTCCTAATTTTCCACACTGAGGTGTAATTTCACTTCATACCTGATATGAGAACTGAATGATGAGTTTGGAAAGGGGAGGAAGAGAGTCTGCCAGGACTAAATGTTGCTCTTAAGCACAAACCCCGACTTGTTTCCTGGTTTTAAGACCTTTTTAGTTTGTAAGTCCAGGAAAGGTCTTATTTGCATAGAAGATTAGTATGATGGCCTTTGAATAAGTATTAATTCATTGGTGCTAATAATATGCTGATTTAAGAATGTTTTATATGTTGCTTTTTCAAGAATTCCATTTTCTCAGTTTTTGGCTCCTATCACTAGGATGTGGGAGGAGAATGAAAGAAAATATAGCTCTACATTACCTTCTGTTTTAACTCTAAGGATACATGTATTATCTCCGAATATATTTAACCTCACTTGGTTGGGTTTCTGTATATAAAATGTTATAAAGTTATAAAATGGATTTATAACTTCTTTAGGGTCCCACATGTATTTACTGTTTTGCTTTAGAGATCTCATGTGCAGTAATAAAAACTTGCTGTTGAGCAAGACTTTGTTCTCACAATACCAGAGTAATGTTCTTGTGAGTAGAGATCCTGATTTCTAACCTGTAATTACGTTAATGTTTTTGCAGCTGCTGAAGGCAGACTGAAAGGTTTTAGTGAAGTGCAGAAGGCTTGACAGGTTTTAACCTGCAAGGGAAACTCGGAGCTGGGAACATCAAATCTCTTAAGTTAGATGGGTGTTGAATTCATATTAAATAAAAACTTGGCATTACTCTTCTTAATAACTGTTTAATACACAGTCAAGATGGTGTAGTAGCATAGCATATCTAATAAGCAGGCACATGTGTATATGAATGTAATCTTCTATGCTTAATTAAAATGGAGACAAGAAGTTTGTTCTTGATGTCAACTGCTGATCAATCTGTTTTATGGCTAGCTTTTTTCTTTCACTAAGCTGTGAAATGTTTTTGTTTTAATTTAAAGATTTGTTTACAAACAGCAGTGAACTGTCTTTATTGCTTCTTGTAAAGCAAGGGCAGTGTTGTTTTGGTTTATAGCTAACATTGATTTTGTGAGAATATACTTCAAAGGGATACATCCAGTGCCTTTGAAAATCAGCATATATGGGCCCCTGATGCAGGAAATCATTTAAATGCTTTCATTTTCACATGAAGTAAAAAGTGTGCATAAAGACTTCCCAAAATAGGAATGCTCTCCTGTAAAAGGGTTTCATTCATATTGCTAAATAAGGGTTAGGAATGTGATGTTAGATGTTGGATTTAAATATATTGACCTGTGCTCTTTTTTTACTGAAACGGCTGTAGTTTATTTTATTTTCATCCATACACATTGCCTAGCTGTTGTGAGTCAAAAGAAGTTTTCTGTTGGGGAATTTAAATCAATTTTCAATTAGCAAACTTCTAATTTCTGAGTTTGGTGTTGGAAAAAAAAATAAACCTGAAGGTCTATATTTGAATATATGTGCACTATAAACTCTCTTCCTTCCCAGCCCATGGGGTAGACTGAGCAGCAGTAAAACTCAGTGAAATTCAATCCCAGGCCCCTACAAAACACACAGATACCAAACTGTTGAAACCTACATTCATTATACTCCCCGCCCCATGTTCCTGCAAACTGAATCGCAGGGTTTAACCTCCCTATGTTCATTATACTCCCCACCCCATGTCCCTGCAGACTGAATTGCAGGGTCTAACCTCAGAAGGACCTCCATCCTTGCCCTGTGAAGCAGACAGCCAAGTTCTCTTCGGTTCATCGTCTATTACCTAATCATAGCACACCTGCAGCAACTGGGGGGCCTGACGGCCTGGATTTCTCATGTACCACGGTGTCCCATGTTTTCAGAGCAGGTGCCGGGGGTCCCTGCTGGGCTCCCAGCTGCAGAGGTTTCACACTCAGCTGCTTCAGGCTCCCAGCCCAGAGGTTTCACACTCGAACAGCCCCTCTGCAGCTTTCTTTGCCTCAGGGCCTGAAGTGGAACCTCTGTCGGATGTGCCCAACTGCCCTCCCAGCCAGAGGAGCACTCTGCCAGCTCTCCTGTTTGCCCCTTCGGCGCAGTGCTCCCCACGCTAGGCACATTCCCAGGGGTGGGACATGGACATCAGTGTGTGGTGGTATCTTTGCTGCTGCTCCTGCTCTTTCCCACCTGATTTCTCTGTCGTGGACTTCCCCACCTACCACAGCCCCTCCTGACTTCCCTGGCAGTCACTGCTGGGACTGTTTCGTACTGCTCTATAGGGCTGTAACCCCTCCCACTACCAAAAGCCCGCTGCTGATTTCCAGTATATCTGGCATGAACCTTCCCAGTTCAACTGTTAGTTGTCCAAAATGTCTCAAAGTATGGTTCTTACTCATTTTACATTGGAATCTGATACTATGTGTGTGTGTGTGTGTGTGTGTGTGTGTGTGTGTGTGTGTGTGTGTATATACACACACATATATACACACACATACTGCTTTATAGGATGGAGTTGGACCTTACATGGATACCATATCCATCTTTTCCTTGTAACTTCAGTAGCTGGACAGCATTGATACGCTGCTTGTGTATAATGTTCCATTTGCACTAATCTTAAAAGGAATGTATTTTTTAATTTCTGCCTTATATTAAGCATGGGCTACAGATGTAGCACTACTTGGTGTAGTTGTGAAGGGCAGTTGTGTAATAGTTAGAGAGAATTTCTAAGTTCCTGGTGTTTTATTGTTAATCTATTGAGGTTGTGCCCTTTCAAAGGCAAGAAAAGAAGCTTGTGTCTAGGCAGCCCTGCTGTTCTGAAGTTTCTTTCTCTGCATTTTAGCACTACCTGCTTCTCTGCTTCACGTTGGACTGACGTACAGCATGCTGGGGTCCTGGAGCAGACAGTAGAATCTTAAAAGTTAATATTAAAATTTTTTAACGAAAGCCGTTGGCAGATACTCAATTTACAGCATGTTTGGGTTTTTTTAAATTTTATTAAGAGGAAATGCTGCTGGTTGTTTACCTTTTGCAGGTTTTTACTTCCTGGGCAGTTAATATTCTGACTGAATCCACCTCCACTAATCCATTTGGCCTTTTATAATTAACACAGCTCTAAAGAATTAAGTAAACAGAGCTGGAGATGAAAAGCACGTACCAGGTTGTGAAGCTAGACAGTGGAAAGATTCAACACTCTAACAGATCTTCTAAGAAGCTGAATTTTTAATTTATTCTGTCCCCAAATTGAGTTAACAATTCAGTGCAAGTGTAAAAGTTCAGTTTCTAAATATAAAACAGCAGCAGTTATGTGATTCTTTGCAGGAACCCAGGCAAATACTGGCTGTGGCATCTCATCAGTCTGGAAGATGTGATTTCTCAGATGAAGGGAGCATATATAAAACGCCAGTGAAATTCTTATAAAATCTCTCCCTTGCTAGGGTATTTAAGCACAGAGACTTTTCCTTTTAATATTTTCAGTTTTCTTCTACAGTCTTTTTTTTCTGAATATTGATTTTCCTGTTCTTCCCACTGTCCCTTCTCATTTTGTGGAAGATGTAAAAATTTGATTCCATTGCTCCTTGATTCCTTGCTACTTAATTTTTTTCGCCCATGAATTTTCAAGAGAAAAATCACAGCTATGGTTGATAATTTCAGGTGTTACTGCATAAATTCCTCAGGCCTGATGGCACAGCAGAAATGTTCAGCTGAATAGTTTTTTGGTTTGGGAAGATGTGTATTATGTGTTGGTATCAACATGCGTTATTGGATGCAGTTCTGAAAGTATAAAACAGCTTCAATGTGTCAGAGATGGAGGGACCAAGCATGGGTGCCAGAAATTGCTGTGATAAGCAGTTGCTGGTGTCTGTAGATTATAGGGAGAATTATAACCCGTGTTTTGAGAAGCTGTCTAGTGTTTCAGAGGAAAATGTCTGCCAGATAAAAATTTCTGTCCAGCAAAGGAGATAGCGACCTGGAAGGCTCCAGAAGAATGACCTGGCTGCAGATATTCACAGAGGCTGCAGGTTAATTTTGAGCACCAGAGAAATTCCCTTGATTGATTTTTTTGGATTGGGAGTGGGGAGCAGGGAATGCATAGTCTGGTGTTGGTTATCCCAGAACAGCAGGGTATTGCTCCTAGATAGTATGAGCAAAGGCTGAGATCAAACTGCCACAGTAAATAGTGGTATTTTCTATAATGTTGATCGGCTATAATTCTAGGGGGAAGATTTTGTTAAAGTTTGTTTTACTCTTTTTTGCACTCAGGAATGCATAGAAGAGATTGCATTCATAAAACAGTATACACTGGCACTTTTAGTTATGTAGTTATTATTGGTTTACCAGTTAACTGATCCAGGGGAATTAATACTTCCACAGCAACCGAAGTTATTCATCATGAAAACAAACATTATGTAGATGTGCTGGAAGAATTAGTCCTTGAGAAAGCATTTACAGGTCATTTCATAGTTGGACGTATTTGTTCAGCCATTACAAGTGTTGGAGGTTTTGGTTGGGAGTGGGCATACACTTTTATCTCATGAGGAAAATCTAGATAAGGTTATCTAAAATATGAGCAGATCTGAATTCACCTAATTTGAATATTTTATATTATATCATCTTCTAGTCTTCATAGATAAGCTCTTACTGTCAGTGTCTGCAGAGAGAAGAAAAATGGACGTGTTGAATTTCTCCACCATGTTGACCAAAGGTATCAGAAGCCATGGGCCCACATTAGTGGCTTGCAAGAAAATGCTTGTATTCAGTACAGTTGCATTTTGGGCTTTACCATGTGTAGTGAGAAAACTGACTGTAATGCTGGTGTAAAATTAGGGGCAGCTAAGGAGGTTCACAGCTATCAGCTCCAGTCCTAGAGGGACTCCCACCACACTAGTGTGCTGTGGAGCATTTGTGATAGAGTGCCATGTCGAGCATATTTTCTATTTTTGTACAACTGAGTGAGCTTCCCAAGAGAACTGGGGGATGAGTGTTTTTTTCCCAATGTTTCATAAAGTTCATGGTGAGTCATATGATGTCTGGATGGAATTTAAAGACTGGAGAACCTTCTGATTTCTTTTTTCTTTTCAGTTTCTGGAGATCAGTTCTTCATAAAAACAATAAACTTCTGCCATTGTTTTCAGTGGCTCCCACTAAGGAGGGTGATTAGCTCTTTATCCTGAGGGTAAAGTCACTCTTGTGGTTTATGAGTTGCTTCTTGCTCCCAAATACTTCACTGCTACATGATTGGCAGTAGGCCTCTGTTAGCCCAGGAGTTCCCTGCAAGAGGAGGTGAACCAGCAGGGATGGTAGAGGTCACTTTAGGGTGGTATCATCTGAAAACTGGGTGCCAGAACAATGTGGATGAAACTGAAGGGAACTGCACCTAGCAGAAAGAGCAGAATACCCCATGCCGAGAGACTGAGCAGAAATATAAGTGTGAGGAGATGTCAGGAACAACTGCTGTTCTTATGTTTAATGAAGAATTTTGGAATTGGAGGATTGTTTTCCCCACCCACACTATGTGAGTGCCTTGCTCTCTGGCTTGTGAGCATTTAAGAGTGTTGTTACTTGAAAATGTTGGTGTTTTTAAAGCCTTTTGAAAGGTGACTGTGTTACGGGTTGGCAAATGTGGTTTTTGAGTTTTGATGTAGGTCTGTTGCAAGCATGTTCCTTTCCTGTTTAGCAGGAAGCATCCTGTCATTGTCCCTGCAGATGTGTCATGGCAGGGCATGTTACTTGTTCTCACTGAGAGTTAGAAAGGTGGAAGGCTTGTTCCTTTTAATTTTCGGCATATAAGATACTTGCGGAGAATCTTGCCATGGTCACAGGGCTGCACACTCTAAAATACTCTTTCCTGTGCTCATCATACCTGCTTGAACCAACCTTCCTGGATACTTACTAGCAATCCCAGGTTCTGTGTGTTTTGTGCATTTTAAACACCACTGTGTTTCTCCATCATTTATGAACTGTTTTCAGGCTTATTGTTTTGTTTGCTTATAAAAATAAAGTATGCCTTTAAGGTTTAAATTCCACCTCTTCTCCTCTCCTGTAACCAAAAAAACCCCAAACCCATGCACAAACCCGAAACAGCAGTGTGTGTAGCACAGCAATTTTATCTTAGTTAGCAGTTCCCTTTTGCATTCAGCTAGGTTGCCTGCATTTGTTTTTTGGGACAGGCTGATCTTAGCTATTGGGAAAACATTAAATCTCACTCAAAACACAATGGAGGCACTAGAAATAATTCTCAGGGTCCTGTCGTGTTCTGCAGTGTTGGTTCGGTTATGTAAAAATATGGTTTGTTCTCAGTGTTTCTCTTTGGGGGAAGGTGAGAGTGCTGCAGGGTTCGTCTGTGCATTCTGTCCTTAGGTCATGGCTGAAAACTTCCTTCAGCAACAGTACCAACTGTAATAGCAGTACTTAGGGGTCTTTACTTGCCTCTTCAGTCTCATCAGAAGGAAGTAGGTTTGATGAAATGCTTATACTGCCTCTGCTGTTGCTGATGATCCCCAGCTGAATTCTTTTCCATACTGTGGGATGCCCCAGTACAGCCTGAATGACTGCTCCTGGTTATGTTTTTGATCATACTTTGTCTGCATTTGTGTCTGTGCTCCTTGTGCCTTGTTTGTTCTTCTGCATTTCTTTTCTTTCCTTCTCTTTTAAAGTTTTGCAGGATTGACCTGCAGTCCAACCAAAATAGAAATGCAGGTGCGTATTTCACATAGAAACAAGTTTTGCCCCTCATGCAATTCCAGCACGTTTTTCTGGGGCAATTCAAATGAGATGTTTTATTCATACAAAATCAGCATTGCTCCGTTTTCTTACAATTCTAATAGTCCTGGATGAATGTAGATCATCTGCAGATTTAGAGTCATTGCAAGAGCAGTAAGTTTATATGCAAATTTAATATTCCACTGTACTACAGTTTGAACGTGAGAAACTTTACTAGTGTAACACGGTTTATACTGAGTTGCCAGCAGAAGAATGATTTTGGAATTCTTGTGGAGGATCTATGATCTTAGAGTCAAAAGCACAGAAACCAAATAAAGATGGTTTGCAAAAGGAGCACACAGGAAGCGGGATAGACAGAAATGTCTTTTTTCTTGTCTCATTCCCAACAGAAAACAAGAGCAGGAGCTTCTACTTTAGCACCTGCTTCTGACTTCCTCTTTCAGTGACAGGCCTAGTTATTTTTATAACTGTTTGGGGTTGGTTTTTTTTTTTTTCTTCTCTGGGTTTGCAGAATTAATGAATTCACTGGAGCCACCTGGAAACAAAGTCCTTTACTGTCTAGCATCCCAGAAACAGATTTTCTGGTTTGGGTTTAGTTTCAGGGTTGGGGGGGTTTTTGTTGTTGTTGCAGAGATAGGTTATCATTTGTTGCTTGAGCGACCATACTACTTTGCATGCAAACAGCTCACTTTAGGAGTGTGAGGATAGTTCATAGTGATTTTATCTTCTTAGGAATTAAAAGCTTTACTAAAAGATTTGTAGAGGAATAGACTTAGAGGAAAAGATGGTAAAAAATAATGC
>VYZQ01022988.1:0-19435 GCA_013400655.1 Mystacornis crossleyi | reverse complement strand
GGACTTGATGATCTGAAGTCTTTTCCGTCCTAAATGTTCTGTGGTTCTCTATTCAAACGCTTTTTTCCTTATCACCAATGAAAAATGCCCATCAAGCTCACGGACAGCAGCTGCTGGGCAGGTGGGACTCAGCAGCAAATGTTTATTTGGCACTTCCAATACCTTCCTAGAATCTTTAAAGCAATGCATGCGGCATTACTGACAGGTGAAACAGAGAAAATGTTTGACACTTCTCTAACGCTCTTTTTATTCTCTTCTAATTTCAGTTATTTCCCATTCTATGCCACTACCATATAATCCAACATTTTAAGCATATTTTCCCTCATAGTGTCTGCTTGTATTTGTATGCTTCTCTGGTTATTTTGGCCACAATGAATTCCATCAGGAATTCCTCTCCTTGGGAGCTGCTCCCGGCCCTGCGCTGCCCTGGTAAGAGCAGTGAGCCAGGAGCTGCTCGGGAATGGCAGGACTCGTGTGGCTGCACCTCAGCTGGGCTGGGACCAGACAAAAGAGCACGTGAAATATCAGAAATTAATTGTAAATTCACAGAACTGGGGTAAAAAGTGAGATTCAAACCTGATTTTTGGCAATTCAGTGTTGAAGTTGTGGCTGTGAGTAACGGAGCCCGTTAGCACGTGATCCAGGTCTAGAAATCAAACCATTGTCACTAAAATCTGGGCTTTCACCCCAAACATGCAGCTGGGTGTTCGTGTTCCCCAGGTGTAAGGGAGGATTGTAATCCACGAGGCTTCGAGGAAATCAAGAGGTGCTGGGTTAAAGCCCCTGTCCCACACTTTCTAGCACAAACTCCAATTAAGCAGGGAGGTGGCCCCAAGCAGCAGCATCTCTTTTCCTGAGCTCCAAGAGAGGGAGTGACTTCCTCGTAGGAAAGGGAGGCGCTGGGAAGCAATGCCTGGCTCTCATTTGGGCTTTTTTTAGGCCCCATGATTTCAGTTCAGATGGCAGCACTCTGACCCCTCAGTCACCTTTTCCATCTAAACAATCATTACGGAGCACTCCTGAGCTCTGGCAGCACTTACCAGGACAGATGGCCTCCAAAACATCACAGAACCCTCGTCTTCTGAAGAAAGCCTTCCCCAAATGGGTCTAATTTAAAGCATGGCCTTTCTCATTTCTTCCCAGAGGACAGCTAATTAAGTGCAGAAGGGACAGCTCTGCTCCTCCCAGGGCAGGCACAGGTGGCTGTTTGATATCCAAATATTTATGGTCTGGTTCCAGCACATCAGTGAGGAGAGATGATGAACTTGTTAGAATAAATATCGGTAACTGTATTAATCAAATTTTATTAATTAAATTGTATTAACTCTCCCTTTTTTTTCTGAGTTTACCAGAGCTGGCCAGAAAGAGGCGAGTTCTTGAGAAATATCTTGTGAAAAAATATCTCTAATTTTTTACTGCAGTGACCAACCCCGATTCAATCAGTGTTATCTCTCACCACTTCTATTAACAGCCTGCTGCCAAAATTGGTGGTGCAGCTGAGGGGCTCAGAGAGCAGCTCAGAGGAGGTGGGAACGAAGTTCTTGCCTTTCTTTCCAAGGTCTGCCTGCTCCAATCCAGTGGTTCCTGGCTGCCATTTCCCAGCCAGTTGTCTGTGGTGGGAAACTTTATTCACTTTTCCTCTTGTGCTTCGAAATGGCTCCGAGAGATTCTTCTCCTCCAGGCAGGAAACCCTGGAAATTCTGGATCTTTTCAAGTAGCTGCATTACAAACTGATTTCCAGCCTTGTCTCTCTCCTCTTACATGAGCTATAAAATCCCTTCTCTCCTCCCTAGCTAAACTAAAAACGGCCAATTTTCTAACATGCTTTTTACAAGCGTGTCTACATGGCAGAAATGAGGAGTTCTGGCTTATCTTGTGTTATGTAAATATTTTTGTGCTTCCCAAACAAAGATTTTCTTTCCCTTTGATCCAGCTTTCTTGTAGCCAGTTTAACCTCCAGAAAGAGTCGGGAGATTCATGGAGATTGCCACTGGCATCAGTCCTGAGGAAAACTGGAGAGAGAAAAGAAAACTCCAAATTACCGACGTAAACAGCTCATTTAGAAGTGGATGCTCACCAAAGGGAGAAGTTGTCTTTCAGTGTCCTTTTTAAGCAAATTTTTTGCTTAAAATAGCTGGGATCAATATAAAAATAGCATTTGAATAGTGGTAAAAGATGAAAGTGGTGCTTTTCCAGCAGCCTGGGAGGTGGCTGTGCCCCAGACTTGTGCTGTGGGCAAGATCTCAGAATCACTGGAGTTATTTCTATCCTTCCATACTTTTTGTGACTGAAGTTTTTGCTCGTTGCTTTGGGCTGTGCTGGCAGAGGGGGTGCAGCATTGTCAAAAGAAACTTTTAGAACAAATTCAAACTCCTACAAGAAGAGGCTGATTCCAGTTTCACTGATTTCACAGCGTTATTTATGATTAGAATTATTTCAGACAGTTATCATATAGAGTTGTATTTCCTAATTATAGAATTAGAACCAGGGCACCAGCACTAGGGGGAGGAAAACCAGCAAGCGCAGTCTGTAGATAAAAATGTTTAATTGTACTTGAAAGTTATTATACAGAAGATGTAACAGTAAAGATTTTGGCAGTATTTTGGGTAGAATGACAGCAGAAGGTCTGGCTGAACTCCTGGTTCTGTGCCAGTGGCCAGGACTACCAGCATAGTTTCCTATCTGGAGGAAAAAAAAAAAAAGATATATATAGATATCTGGGATTTATACAGGGCTTGCATATGCTGCGGATGTTTATTAGGTCTGTTGCTGGTACCTCTTAGAAAAAAAGTGCATTTGTTTTGAAAAGCAACCGGCTGAAGATGTTATTGAGGTCATGGATGTGAAGGGAAGAGGATCCACTGCACTGGGAATGTCTGCCTGGAGCCTCCTGGTGACACTCTGCAATCACAGCCAGCAGGAAAACTTGGCAGGGCTTTGTTGTGCCCGGGCCCTCCCCCGGTTCAGCAGGGCTGATTGATCAGCCCAGGGCTGCTGAAATTGGGGTGAGGGATTCATTAGCCTGGGATCAGGCCCTCAGCACTGGATACTCTGCTTGCTTGAAAATAGGTAATTAATGGTGCTTTATTTTTTGCGTTTCCAAGGCAACACAACCCCCCGAGACTTTGTTTTCCAGACCATGAACCGAAGCTTTTGGCTGCTGCAGAAGCTCCCCCATCTCCTCTGGAGCTGCTGTAAAGGTACCAAAGCCATATTTTTTGTCATTACAGTCTATTTACATCCGATATCCAAAAAGTAATGATGATCAGATGCTGCTGCTGAGATGATCTGCTCTCACTGCAGAACTCAGTCAATCAGCAGAGAGTTCTGCTGTTCAAATAGATAATTAGTGTTGTGACAAGTGTGACTGTAAATGCCTCAGTTTGGTGGCAATGTTAGGAAGTGTGACAAAAATTAAATTATTTGTCTGCCTTAAGCATGGCTCTCCTTGGATTGCTAATGAGGGAAATTCTTGTTAAACACACGTCCTGTTCTGCCTGACTCCTTTACAGGTCCTGGGAAAATGAATTATTCTTTGTATCATCAGGGGCAGGAAAGACAGGACTTCCCCATGTTTTTCTCTGACTCGTCTTCTCTTTTCGTGCCTTTACCTGATGTAAGAGGTCACTGCTGGTGTTCCAGCACGAAAGAGAGATCCCCCTGGAGAGAGCAATCCCGATGGGCACCTTTCCTGCCCGTCCATATCCCATCTTTAGGAGGAATGGGTGTGGGGAGGGCCTTCAGGTGCTCCACTCTCAGGGGAATGTTCACAGCACCTCCCCCGGAGGTGACAGAATCCACCTGCGGTGCCCGTGGGGCTGCAGGGCAGAGCTCAGGGCTCCCTCAGGCAATGTCCCCACGCCTGCTTGGAGGTTCCTCCATCCCTGTGCAGGATCAGGCACCGCCCAAGGCCCCGTGTCCCTGAGCAGGAGGATGCTGTGGAAGCAGGGAGTCCCTCCAGAGCTGCCCATGGCTTTTGTTCAAAGGAATCACTTTTATTTCGCATTTTCATTAATGGCCACGTGCTTTGGCAGCTGGGTTTAGGTCAAACCTTTGACCAAGGGCATCCAAACACTCCCTGTGTGCTGCTGGGGGATTCCAGCCCTGCACCCTTGGCTCACAGTGGAGCGAGGAAGCGAATCCCTGTCCCTCCTCTGGCAGTTCTGCATCCCGAGGAGTGCAGGATTTGGGAGGATGGGGGCTGAGCAGGCAGCAAGGAGCCGTCAAAAGTTTCTCTTTCCTGATGGACAATTTTGCCTGTCCCCCTGTTCAGGACTTGTTTTGAGTTTAAATTATCATGGGCTGAATTAATGCACATCTTGAAGTTGCATCTTTTCACAGGCTCCTAACGGGATGCTTTTGATTCCTCCTTCCTCAGCCTCTGCCAGTGCCTTGATGTTCTCCCCCCCAAAGGGAATTAATCGCTGGGAAGGAATGAAGAGCACAGCACAAAGAGCAGGCATGGTCCAGACCTCACAGGACTAATTATGCTCTTAAAGGGTTAGAAAATAATCTTGGGTACACTGGGAACAAAGTGTCTCAGTAACGCTGCATGGGGTTACAGGCACGTCTCCTCCATTTGTGCATTTTGAAAAAAAAAAAAAAAAAAGGACTTTCAAAGACACTTCTTGACCTCGAAAAGATCAGTGAGGAGCTCAAGAAAAGAAATCTAATTCCAAGCGAGTTTATCAAGTTTCCTTGACCCTTAAGGATGGAAAAAGCAAAGGAAGGATGCACATGAAGGTCCTGTGATAACTCTAATACCAGAACACTCTCATGCACAAACGGTGGAGTCTGAACGCAGAGCTCAGCCCAAAGCAAAGGAAGAGCAGGGTGTGAATTCCAGCGAGGGCCCTGCAGACACCGCAGCGTGGCAGCTCAGGCTCTGCCAGAGGCTGAACCAAAGGACAGGCGGGGTCTATTGAAACACCGAAGGGCTGGGCCAGCTCTGAGGCGCACCTCGAGCGAGGCAGGACAGAGGGCCGGCAGTCACAGCCACCCGCCACAAAGAGGAAAACGGGGACGCAGGTCCCAGATCGTGACAGGGTTGTTTGAGGGTGACCGCGGGCTGTGTCCGCGGCAGAGTGCTCGGGCACAGACACACCGGTGCCCTCCCAGGGCATCTCCCAGAGACGTCCCCGGGCAGCAGCAGAAAGGAGCAGTGGCAGAGCGGGCACAGGACTGTCCCGGCGGGATGCCCCAGGGGTGCCAACGAGGTGACCGCATCCTCGGCCACCTCGGGAAACTCTGCCAAGCCAAAGGTAAGACTTTAATAACCAAACAGAGCTTGCTGAGGCTGCTGAGTAGGAGTTCAGCTTGGACAAAGAGAAATTCTGTCCTCTTCCCTAGGCTGCACTCCCTCCTCCTCAGAGACCCAAGCTGTGACCTGGGGGATTCTTGGGAAATCCCTTTTCTCACAGGACAAGGCTGATCCCAGAGCTGCTGAAGATGCACCACATCCCCCATCCCGTGGCAGCTCCCAGACTCCAAGTGCCTCTTTTATTCCATCAGCCCTGATAAAGCCGCAGCAAAGTGCACTCAGGCCTCTCTGCTAAACACGTCCCTTTTTATTGCTTTTCAGGAGTTCACAGCATCAGCATAAAACAATTGAGGCGGTTGTTTCCCCTAAGAGAGCCAGGGCCTGTTTACAAACTCATTTTATTTTCACAATATTCCATCGTTATTTATTTCAAGCAGAGCTGTCAGATGAGTGCACTCCCTCATGCTGGACAGCTTGCTTTATTGCCTGTTATTAAGACATAACATATATAACCTGCCAGGCACTGCCCACGTCTGCCTGCCACCACTGAAAGGCAAATTAAGTCGAAAATGGAGATCTCCAATATTTCTTTGGGCTGAAGTGATATTAGTTTTTAACTCACTTTGTATTCATAGAGAATCCTGTGTGTTTGTAACATATCCCATGGTAAACTGTTCGAAGAAGTTGGGCTTTAAAAAAAATTCTTATTCCAAGTACCTCTGAGCAATTCAGGCTTTAGAATACAGCTCTGGTTTTGGACGGGGAATTGAAAAGAATGCAATTTATAAAACTATGATTGAAGCATACCATTCTTTCTTACGAGATTTCAAATATTAGTTGTGACAAAGTGCTGGTTATTTTTGGGGAAGCACAATTCCAGCGGAATGGCAGAACCACCTTCCCTAGCACCTGCAGTTCTTGTACAAGCGATTCTATTCACATTTTTCATTATTATTATTATTATTTTTCTTCCTTTTTTTTTTTTTTTTTCTTTCACCCCAGGACTGAGTTGGTAATTTTGGATGGTCACAGGAGCTGCTCTGGAAACGCCTGCAAGGGGTAGGCTGATCCCTTACTGCTTCTCCACCTTGTACTCCTGCACTTTCCCAATGACAACTTGTTTCTTACCAATTCACTGGAGAACCAAGGCACTTCTATTAATGCAAACAACCCTGAGCTGCAGCAACATGATATGAAGAAGAAAGAGAGATCAGTTTAAAGGAAGACTAATCTGGACACCGGAGGAGGCAGAGCAAGGCAGGAGTGTCCACCTACAACCATCTGAGAGGAAAAACACGATTTACTCAAGAAAAATCACTTCAGTCTTGTGTATACACTTGGATCATTATTAACCCTAACTGCAGCTTCTGGATCAGCTCCCTATTAAGCAGGTAGAATCCACACTTCAAAAACTTAAAATAAATAGTTGTGCTGTGCCTGTGCTCCCAAGGAAAAGCTTTTAGTGCTGGGAAGTCTGAGGTTTTACAGGAAGCTGCAGTGTGTAAGGAACTGCAACTGCACAGCAAACAGGGCCTGCAATTTAATGCTAAACAGTGATACACTGACTAAATTATTGTAAAAAACCAACTCCTCTTCAGTGTAATTACACTGGGGCTTTTTTCTACTGTAGGGAAAACAGCCTGACTGGATAGATGGGAAATGAAGCCAGGGAAAGGGAGGTGGATTTTTGGCCATCCTGCTGCAAACCTGTGGGCAGAGGTGCTTGAGCACAACTGTTTTTAGATGTATTAAACCCCCAACATGCGCAAATATGTAACAGGAACAAGCAATAATACTTTGAGATAGTCTATTATCCCTCAATGTAATAAATATTTTATTAGAGCAATAGAAAAAAATGCATACAGATAACCATAGGATACACACACAACTGGAAGTTCAAGGATAAATTTCAACCTTTTCAATATGAAACAAGGTACTGGGTACATATCTCATGGAGATATAGAACTAGAAATCAAATAATAATACAATGTAAGCACGTGAAAAAATGGGCAGTACAGGAACCTGGACTGGAATTTTGTGGAACAAGAGAAAAAGCCACCCTTTGTTGCATGAAACGTAACTATTTACTCACTAGGAACACCTGTATTGCCACGTCCCACCCACCCCCCTGTTTGCAAGTGTCTGAGAACAACACTGGTCAGCCACATGGAAAAGCAGCAAAGTCATTTATAGCTCTCTATGTACAGTATTTACAGCTCTTGCTTACCTCAGCAGCACATTGTCTCATCTGGAGCTCACCAGCTCATTTGCCAGCTGAATGCATATCAAGGTGCTCTTTCTACAGTGCTACCATCATTTTATGAATCCTGGTTCTCCCTTTGTAGCTCTGTGTGCTGTGATATTACTGTGAAATATAGAAAAAGCCCAGTCTCTAAGAGATGCTTTATGTCATGTGAACATGCAGGAACAGGGATGCTGTCACCTCTCTTAAAAGGTGTCTCAAAGGCTGAGTTGACTAAAGCCACAACTCTAGAAGTCCAATGGACCAGGCTGAATGGATCTTTAATTTACTGCTATGGCAGAAAGCACAGATTTCTCTACAACAGCAAGCCTGAAGCATGGTGGTAACACCTTTTATTATTCCTGTAGTATTGCCACGAGCTCCCCAGAATCATGTGACGGGGGTGGGGAGCAGGTGGAACAGTTCTGAACTGGTGAAAGAGCAGCAGGAAGGAGAGGTCTCTGACTCTGAATTCAGGGTGTTTACAGAGCGCTGTGGCAGATAAATGAGCGAGATAATCTGGGGCTGCAGGTTTGGGGGCACCACGTCACAGGGGAGGGAGGGAGGGAGGGGGCGGCTGTCCCTCTTCCTAAAGCCATGGTGCCACTGCATGTCACCAGTGCTGCCAGCTGGGCACTTCTGCTCCTGGAACACCGGCAGGAGGGCAACCCAATCACCCTGAAGGCGGGAGGGCCTGGGTATGAACGAAGAACCTGGTTAGGAAAGGTGAGGTGGGGAGAGGAGGAAACGACCCTCGGAATTTACTGATGAAGGGTGGGCACATCCTCCGAGCACAGCTGGGAGATCCCCGCTCAGGAGCAGCGGTGGAGGCCCTGCCCTTGCCCCGCTCCCAGCTGGCACCTCCCGCTCCACGCAGAGGGACTGCCACCGAGGGCAGCAGGAAAATGACCCCAAACCTCCTGGGGGACGGCCCTGCCCTCGGGGCTGGTGACAGCCGCATCCCTCTGTCCACCTTCTCCGTGTCAAACGTCATTTTAACAACGCAGAACAGACCCAGAACAATTCGGGGCTGCTGCAGAAATGGAGCTTCTCACTCTTCCCTCACAGCCCTGACCTCAGGGTGCCACCCCTTCCCCTCTCTCTCACGCTGTATCTGAAGTATGTAACATGTAAACTCCTTTGGTTCAAGTATTAAGGCATTTTAGATTCCTTTTTAAAGGATTTGCTAAACTTTACAAGGTACTTTTACTTCAACTGACAGTGAAATATAAAGAATTTAAAAACACATCAGGATAGAAGAAAAAACATGCATTAACCACTGCAGTTTTTTTTTTTTTAAAAAGCACTTTAGTAACCAATTCTTTTTTTTTTTTTCCAGCAAATGCAAATGTATCAGCACAACATGGAATTAAGGGTCAAAGAAAATATTGTTGCTAAGAAGCTGGAGACACTGAAGCGACTCAAGACTGATGGACCAGAACCTCTTGCATCCATACCTGTGACAAAGGAAAAAGGTCAGGATTAAATGAAAGCTGAGTATGTGCTGTGCCACATTATTACTCTTCCTAGATGCTATGCAAAAATTACTGTAATTTTAATTTTCTTACAAATACAGGATATCTACAGAAATACAGTAAATATTTAAATATTATAGAGATGCCTTGCAAAACGCTGTGACCATGAATGGTTTTGGTGCTCTGGTTTAGACTACAAGGTGGTGTTTGGTCAAAGGTTGGACTCAATGGTCTCGGAGGCCTTCTCCAACCTTAACGATTCTGTGTTTCTATGACTCTACTTTCAAGGTAATAGCTTTTTTAAAAAAAGAGAAAAAGTAGAAAATGTAACATTCTTAATACCAATTTACATGGTCATTTACCAGTTCAACAGAATGGAGCCTGCCATGCGTAAGGGCGTGAAGACTTTTAATTACTTTCCTTTTTATTACCTTATTACCACCCAACGTCCAAGTATTAATTTTATTTTCCCCCCCCATCGCTAAGGGAAGCAAAGACAAGCTGGGACAAAGGAAAGTGGTTCAACCTACTGGCTAGTCTGGGGATGAGGATCTGCTCGCTGCTGCTGCCATCTCCCCCCTCGGTGGTTGCTCTGACCTCTATAAAATAATCGTCCTTGAGCTGCAGCCACAGCTCGGCCGTCGTCGCGTCCGTGGTCAGCACGTTGACCCCGCCCTGGCTGCCGGTCCTGTACAGAACCTGCAGCACAGGAGAGCCCTCAGCACCCGCCCTGGCAGGCCTGTGGCTCTCACAAACAAGGCTTCAGCTTTTAGAAGTGATGGGGTGAAAGAAAAGATCTGATTTCTGTGATTTCTGGTTAATACGCCAGGGCGGAATAACATTTAAAGGAAGAAAGGAGCATCAATCAAGGCTTTTTATTCCAGATTTAATTTAAAATGGCACGATGAATGATAATAGATATTATACACTATTTTTATTATAATAATGTGAAATAGCGGGTGGTGGGACACGGGAACAAGCTGTAAACGTGTATTTCTTGCCAGTACAACTCAGTGGGTAATCAGATCTTCAGCCTGAATCTTTTATGCAGGAATATATCATGTGGGATCCAGCTGTCCAGAACAGTCTCAGCTATTCTTTTACACACACTTTTATGACATGTTTAAATACTTCTGCGTTTGTGTGCTGATCAGATTTAGAGCAGAGGCAACAGTGTAATTTCTATCAGGGAAATGAGCATGGCCCACAGGATGTAAGAGGAGAAAGGGTTTAAAAATATCAGTTTAACGTATATGTGGTAATATATAATAATATATTATATATAATATAAATAATATATAATATTATATATAATATAAATAATATAATAATATATAATAATACCTGGACAGCAATGGAAACTACAGCAGGCTAAATCTTTTTGGTTTCTCTCAAAGTTTTATCCATTTGGGTAAGCGTTACACATTTAAAATAAGTGTTATAGATGTGGTAAGTGTTTAAATCTTGTAAGATCCAGGTGTGGGTGGATCCCAAGAGCTGAGCAATGCCAGCACGGGGGGGCAAAAGGGATTAGTTGGGGTTAATGGTGGGACACTGTTAGAGAATGATTTAAAATCCCTAAAGAGGAGACCCCAGTGAAGTGGTTTAGGGATGGTATTGTGCATCCTCTGAACATGGAAATAGGCAAGGAAATACCAGCTCTGGATTGCTCCCAGCTCTGCCCCCACTGACCTTGTAGCCCGTGACCTCGGACTCGTTCTCCATGGCCCTGACCTCCTCCCAGCTCAGGATAACTCTGGAGTCTGTGACATTCCACACCACGTTTCCTGGAGGTTGGCTGGGTGCTTCAAACACACAACAAAAGCACAACTTTAATTTCACTGGCGTTAGTCATTTATTCACCAGCTCAGGTAATTGGCTGTCATCACACCTGGGATGCAAAAGCAACTGCAGCACAGGCTCCTGTCTGTGCACGTTATGGTTCAGAGGCTAAATGCCAAAAACAGAAGGAAGGAAAAAACCAGAATGGCACATAAATGTTGTGTCTGAAGCTGAAATAGCTGTTGATGGTCCTTCACTCAATGCAGCCAGACAGAAGCATGTGCCTCAGGACACGGGTGATTAATGAGAACAAACTCTAATGATGGTAACAGAGAATTTCTAGTTTTAGTACAGTGCCAAGAATAAGAAAATCCTTCACAACAGATTTTTAGACAAATTTAGTCTTGGTGAATATTCAAATTTACCCACTATGTTGATTTACTTTAAGATGTTTGTTACGGGAAATATTTGAAGGGGTTTTTTTTTTGTTGGTTCTTCCAACTCAAGTTGTGATTCTGAACTGAGCCTGTGCCAGAAGTGGGCTTTGGCCATGGGAATCTCCTGGGATTTTTTGTTTATTAGCAACCCAAGCCTGTTATTTGCAAAGCAGCTGCACATTCTGGGCTCTGCCCCTTCGTGTACCTTGGAGCTGCCAAGCTTCCAGGGAAGCACAAACCTCTTAAAATACTTCAGGTATTGGTTCCCCAGCAAATGGGTCCTGCAGTGACACAATCAATGATTAAAATCTTTTCTAAATGTGTTAAGGAAAACAATTTACTGTTGCTGTCACCTAGTGGAGGCAACTCTGCTTAGGTGGACTGAGCTGTGCTTTGATACTGGAGGTTCCAGCTTTAAGCACTGACAGTGGTTTTGAACACTTGCATCCATGTGCTTATGGGTTTTTTCCTCTTTTATTTCCTCCTCTTTTCAATTCTTTCACACAGGAGGTTCTTTCCATAAGCATTTAGATCAAACCCCACCTGATTATACTCAAAAAACAGAAAAAAAAAAGTAAGAGTGAGACTTAAAAAAATTATTCCAAAGTCAACCAACCACCCGGAGCTATTTTTTTTTTTTGCACTATTTGTCTTGCTCTATATACTGAGGAAGATTTAACCTGATGTTCTAATAATAACCACTTCTTGTAAACATAAGAGGAGATTGTTTCACTCCTGAGAATGAAGTGCTACAGCGTGTATGAGTCGTCTTCACACTGAGATATTAAAGCTGAATTTCAAAAGAAATGAGTCATCCTTGAAATCCACAACAAAATATTACAATGACGAGTGGAAAAAACGAGGAGTAATTATTTATAAAACTGTAAGCCCTCTGTCTGTGGGATTCAGAAGGCTCCAGCTTGCTGCAGACACCAAAATCTCCAGCAATCATCAGAGTTCAGAGCTTCGTTTGTGGCAGGTCCTGATCCATCAAGTCACGTCAGGACGTGTCCAAGGAGCTGCAGGGATTTCTGAGCCCCCTCAGGTGCTGAAAGCTGCTCTCAGACTGGAGCATTTCTCACAATTAGAGCTGATGGACAGAACACTGGGGTTTATTTTAAGACTTTCCAAATATGAAATAATTGGAACAACTTAGGCAAGTCTTCCCAACCCACTTGGAATTTTACACAGCAATATTTAAACCTCCACTTGTTATTGTGGGCTGTAAACGTGCATATTTCAAATATACAAGATACTTTAATTGCCAAAGGGTCAATTTCAGTTTTGAAATACACTGCCAATGGAACGGAACTATTTGTATTTCTTGACATGGCAAGAGTTTCTGAGATGCACCTGGTAGGTCCTGAGGGAATGTAAATCCTTCACAGTGAAAACCACACCAATCATAAATATTCAAATTAAATTTGAAATCGGGATTGATTAAAAATCGCACATTTGAATGAAAAATCAATTTCTCAGAGAATTATTTCTCTTAGCAATTCAACTAATTTAACAAAATCTTCAGACTGACATTACACTGTACTGCAATGGTTTTACTCTCTTTATTCACCAGAAAGATCCACGGACATAATGCAATTAATTTTCCTTTTTAATTATTTCAAATAGCAGCAGCTTGACCAAGGGCCTGATGCAGATCCTGTTCACACCAGTGGGGTCAGGGCTTGTCCAGGTCTCAGTCACATACCCCAAAAGTGAGGGGACACTAAAAAAGGACTGAAAATCCCTGAGCTGACCAGCCTGGCACCACCTCTAGGGAGCAGCCACAAAGATGATTAATTAGAAAAAATTCCTTTTGCCATGTCCTGCCCAGGCTGCAGGCAGTGAGTCACTTCAGATCAGCCAGTTCATGGTAAGTGTGCATATAATATATTTAAACTCTGGCAAATCTGAGTTGGTTTCGTCCTCAGTGACAGACTGACACTCATTTTTGCATATAATAATTTCTGATAAACTAGCTTATTTCGTAATATTAATGATACAACTCCATCTGCTTGGGGGATGTTAATGACTATTGCAGGGAATTTGACCTTTCAGACAGATTTAATTGTGTGTTTTTGTGCCTCTGACAAAAACACTTCCAAGACTGATGACCCTGATTCTGAGTTGAACTACAATGGAGGAGCACACTAAAAATATTTCCACTCGTAGAAAAATTAGTGCGGCCTTTGACAATCTGTGCTCCAGCTTAATTTGGCCTTTGCAGCAGCAAAGTGGCCTCTCGTGCAGTTTGTTCGAGGGAGAACACTGGACATGAAGGATTGTTTTGCATGAACTCCATGAGGTTCATTGCACTTCAAAAGCCATGCCCTAAAGAACTTATAAATATGTTATAGAACACTGAAAAATTCAACAAGTCTTTTTTTTTTCACCCCCACCCCCCTTCTAAATAACTGAGATTTTTCTTTTCAATTTTTTCCAGTCATTAGCAGCATAATGAAGGTTCTGTGCAGAAATTACAGACCTCCCTTGGGCTCCCCTGGCACAGCCGGGTTCTACCCACCCTGCTGAAGAAGAGGGTGGAAGCTCTGTGCTGGATTTGGGTGACTGTATGGAAATTTAGGGCACTCATACTGGGATTCCCAGGAATGCCACCATTCTTCTCCCCGCTCTGAGTGCTGCCACAGCAT
This sequence comes from Mystacornis crossleyi, assembly GCA_013400655.1. Classification (NCBI taxonomy): domain Eukaryota; kingdom Metazoa; phylum Chordata; class Aves; order Passeriformes; family Timaliidae; genus Mystacornis; species Mystacornis crossleyi. The sequence goes on along the minus strand of VYZQ01022988.1, from coordinate 5,591 downwards.
TCTGCCTCCCCCCACGTGAATCTGAGATACTCACGTGGCTTTTTGGTGGTGGCATTGACCGTGGCACTGAAGGGCCCTGCTCCAGCGCTGTTGTAAGCACGGACAGCTGTGTAATAAGCCAAGTTGCTCCTCAAGCCTGTGATTTTTATTGATGTTTCATTCCCTGCAGCTTTTACTTTGTTTGAAGATTCTTCTTTTTGGCCATTATTCCAGTACCTGACCTAGGAGATAAAAACCAAAACCATTTAAATCTTGCATGGACTGGGCTGTTCACCCACAGCGTTGTACTCTGCTCTTTTAAGTGCCTTTTTTTTTTTTTTCCTTCAGCTGAAAAAGGTAGAAATACATTAAAGTTTCAGAAATATGTTTACTGTGCAAAAATAAAATATTCTTATCCATCTGCTTCTCATGCTTGCTGCTCTTTTTAGTGTGACTGTAGGAAAAAGGCAATTGAAATATTAGATCTTGCTTGAACCAAAGAAAGACTAGAGGAAAAGCATTAGCTCATTAAAAAGGAAACAAGTTAAGCTCAGAAAAATGTACCTTCTAAAAAAGTTTCTTTGAAAGCAAATATAATTCTGAGAAAAGTCAGTTTGGAGTTATGTCAGACATTACTATCTATCAGCACAAGAAGCAAAACACAACATTCTGTGAGGATTTTAGAAAAAATTATTCTTCTTCTGGGTGTGGGTGGGGCAAGAAGAGCAACATTTGGGGTGAATCTGTGTGGTTGTCCTGCGGCCTGCACGACCCTCCTAGCCCACGGCCCTTTACAAAGAGGAGAGGATTTTATTTAACAAACAGGGTTTGTTAGCCTTTGATGTCAACAGACTCACCTCATAGCCCAGCAGCCTTCCATTGCTCATCTTCCAGGGAATGGCTGTCCAGGAGACCTCGATGGCCGAGGAGGACAGGCTGGTGGCAGACACTCCCGAGGGGGCCGTGCTGGGCTCTGTGTGGGAAATCAAGAAGGGAGAGGTGACTGTGCAAATAAACCCATCCCTATCCAAAGCACCTCACCTCCCCGAGCTGCCGTGGGCTCGCCGGCGGAGCAGCTCGTGGAAGGGCTGGGGGTAAGCCAGGCTGTACCTTCCTCGGCCGAGAACACCGTGGTGACCGCGCTGAAGGGCCCCTCGCCCTTGTTGTTGTAGACCCCGACCTTGACCTCGTAGGGCGAGAAGGGCAGGATGCTCTCGTTCCTGAAGACGTATTTGGGGGTGTCAGGAGAGGTGACCACGGTCTGGATCCACGTCGTGGTGCCCGAGGGGCGGAAGGCGACCACGTACCCGAATCCTTCCCCGTTCTGCAGCTCCTCGGGGATGGGCTGGACGGGAGAACACAGAGCTGTGATGCCACGGGGATGTCTGGCAGGAGGGAAGTGCCAGCAGTCTCAGGTGCTGGCACTGCACTTGGCACCACCCCCTCGGCCAGCTGACTCTGCTACAGCACAACAGAATGTGCTCCCTTCAACCTATTTTAAGGTTTGCATTTCAAGAAGAGAACAACTTTCAGGTTTAATTTTTGTTTTCCGCTAAGTATTCTGCTTTAAGACACTCTTCAGTAAATACAACTTTTCTTTCATCACTCCATAGTTCATAAAAAATGAATAACTGCTTGGTCAGCTATTAGAAAATCCAATACCACCTTCGTACAGTGGCTTAAACCTTCTTCTGATGTGATTATGGTTAGATAACCACACAGAGCAGTCAATGCTAGGAACAGAATACTAACAGTTCTCTAAATCACTTAAAAAAGGGGTACATAATATAAAGCAGTATGAGTTTGTATTGGTTAGCACATGCATCCAGAGGTAATGGTGGGCAAGCAAGAACTGCAAATCTGCACTGCAAAGCCCAATTCTTTGGCTGAACCATTCTCCTTCCTCTTCCCCACCCTCCCACCCCCTTTTTAGCATTAACATTTGTCTGGGAACAGAAGCAATCCCAGCCAACCTGAATTCCCTGGGGATTTCCACCCAGCCCAGGGACACGTGGCAGTGAGGGAGGGAAGGCCAAGGTGCAGGGCTCACGCTGCACATGGCACAGAGCACAGGGACACCCCCGAGGAGAGGCTGCTGCAGCCAGGGAAATTCAGAGAGAGCAGAAAGAAAAGAAAGAAGGAAGTTCTGGGAAGGAAACCGCCGGCCAGCAAACTTACATCCCACGTTATGACCAGCTCAGATCTGCTGCCTCCTCCCCCACTGACCTCAGACGGGGGAATTTCGGGAACTGTGGAAAGGAAATGCAGAGATGTCTGCACAGAGTAGAGGCAAGAGAACACATCACATCACCCTCATGCTCTGAATTTAACTCATACACCCTCTGCAGCCAAAGAAAATGCTGCAGAATGAACCAGAGGGGCAGTCTTGGAATGCCCCAGCCCTGAACCACATTCATCCTTCTCTGGGCCAGGCTGGGGTTTCTCTGAGCACCTCAGCAGCTCACAGATTACACCAGGCATGCTGTGTTTAGGAGCTTCTAAAAACTGGAGACAAGCTTCGTTTTTTAATAGAGTTAACTCAGAGAACCAGAGAATGGCCTGGGTTGGGAGGGACCGTAAAGATCATCCTGTTCCAGGACACCTTCCACTTGACCAGGCTGCTCAGAATTCCGTGTCCTTGAACACTTCCAGGGATGTTATGCAGATAAACTGGGAAACGGCCTCATTCCAAGTGAACTGGGGTTTTAATTGATGGGTTCTTCGGAGCCATTTGCTTGTTACAGGAAAGGTATACACTGATCAAACACCAGGAATGAAAAATCCCTGTCAAAATTAACCTCTTTCCATCCATTAATACCTTCAGACTCTGCAGCACTGCCTGAACTGGCAGACTTTGGCACAGTAAATGCAGTTTAAATGGATTTAGATGTTATGCTTCTGTGATGTTCAGTAATGCAACACAAACTGTCCCACAGCTAAATGGAAAAATGTGAACAAACTCGTCACAGGCTTTCATATCCAACGGCAATTCCAAGCTTGTTTGCAAACAGCCAAAGATATCAACACTCCTTTTCTTTGTCAACATTCAAGATTCTTGAATTAAAAACAAGTAGAAGGACCCACTAACCTGCCTCTTCAGTTCTTACTTTTTCTGAGGGCAAACTAGGTTCTCCACCTCCTATTTTGTTACTGGCAACTACACGAAATTCATATTCAACCCAAGGATTTAAATCCACCACTGTGCTCGTGAAGGTTTTCCCGTCGATCACATCCGGAACTGTGAAGAAGAGAGGGGAAAAGGGAACTCAGGAACACGGTGCCAGAGACATTCCCACAGAGCCTGGGCAGGGAGTTGGGCTCACCTGTGGTGGCTCGCTGCCAGCCCACGGAGAAGGGAGTCCTTGCCTGGATGGTGTAGGTGGTCACGGGGCTGTGGTTGTCTGTGCCCTCCTGCCAGGAGATCTGAGCCGTGGTATCCGTGATCTCCTCCACCTTCACGTGCTCGGGGGGCCCGGGAGAGCCTGGAATCGGATGGAGAACCAGGCAGTGTTTGGTGAAGCCCTGAAGCCCCCTGGGAATCACTTCCAGCAGGATGGATTCCCATTTTTCCCTCCTCAGGGAGGAGGAAAACGATTCAGGCTGGAATAAGAACACTTGTAATCATTGTTTTACATTCACTAAGTTTAACTCTGATAATTTCGACCTGAAATACTCTCAAGGGCAGAACAGATGACTGCGTTTTGGGTTTTTTTACCAAGAACCTGCATTCAGCACATCTATCTTTCCAGTGTCTTTTCCTTTAGTCCTAAATGTCCTCTTTAATCTACAGATACATCTCTGTCAATTTTTTATTTACAACTTCTTTGCTGTACAAGGCACTGGAACAAATTTTCAGCCCATCTGACCAGCACCCCAAGCAGCAATTCAGTCACACAAACTTCCTGCTGCCTTCTGGAAAATCCTCATTCTGGGCATTTCCTGGCCAAAATGCTGGGTTTTGTCTCACCTGCACCAGCAAAGGGGGTTGAAATGAGTAACAGTGCATTAACAGTGAGAAAATATTTTAAAATACATTGGGTAAGTGCTGATCACATAACGTGCTTTCCTAGATCAAAGCTTTTACCTTGCAATAAATGTAGCTGTAACATCAGCAAAGAAAGCCAGAATTCTGGCTCAACTCTGAACATTCCAGCAGGGAACGAGAAGGAATAATCCTGCACTATGGGCTTTAAACCTTAGCACAAAGCCTCTCCTGGGCTCTGGCAGAACTGCCCATTTCATAGGAAGGATTCTGGAGCCCCCAACACTTCAGTGTGCAGAGGCAGCAACTCCAGCTGCCTCAGAGCTGCCAGTGAGTTCCCTCCTGTCAGTGACCTGAAGGACTGGCAGCGAAAAAAGATGTGAAGTCACCATTATAACCTCCAGCTCTTCATTTCTCTGGGAAAAATCAGGCTTCACCCAAAACCTGAGCTGTAATTCTCCCTCGCTGCAAGTCAGAATGCCATAATTCAACCCACAGTCATTCATCACACCACGGAAGCCACGGCTTGGTTCTGTAACCTCCACCATCAGTTGTTTCTATAGCCCACAGTAGAACAAAAAAAGGTGGAAAACGTGCTCCCGGAGCTGGGCTGGGACGTACCTCGCACGATGAGGTCGGCAGCAGAGGCCACACTGTCCACCTCTGTCTTCACCATGCACACGTACTTCCCACTGTGCTTCAGCTGGATGTTCCTGATCATTAAATCACCGGACGCGCTCTGAGGGAATACAGAACGGTCGTGAATGCAAACACGCCAGCCCCGCAGGCTAACAGTCAGATTTTCTTTGCAAAGGGAAAAGAAGTCAACCGTAACTGTCAAGTTGTTCAAAAGCTGCACTGCAGTGACCAGGACAGCAAATTATTGCCCATCAGCTGCTCCAGGTTTGCTGTGCGGGAGCATTTTCCCAAAAAACGTGAGGTAGTGTCCCTTTTTTGGAAAAAGTGAGCTCCAGCACAGCGAGCTCATACTGGGAATGCATCCCCTGCCTGGAATGCCCTCAGGGTCCTGTGACCATTTGTCTCAAAGCCCTAAAAAGAGAAAAATGTGCTTTCTGTGGCCATTACCAATTTGATTTCAAGATAGAGTTTATGGAGCTTTTATGGAGAAATTTTAAGTCAGGACAGATTTTTACGGAGTTCAAACGTGTAAATGACAAAGCTGAATTTGGTCCATTCTCCAGGTTACTGTGAGCACACTTTCATTTGCAGGTTAAACATTTCAGGCTATATTTCCCATTTTACAAACCTAAGTTCTATTCTTTGCTTTTCACTGAGTATTTAATCTTTAATAATTTCTTTCCCCATTGTTCTCTCGCAGATCACAGCATGTGGTTATTTCCTGGATCACGGGAAACAAAAATAAAACTTGAATGAAACTGTAACTTCATATCATGTTAGGGCTCTTTGTGTACTGTTTGTTTTCCACATCACTGAACACAGAACTTGATATTAAACCTTTGGTAGACAGTGTCCCTTACAAAAAAATTCTCTTCCTTGTGTCAGGTGAATTTCTGCCTTAACTCAGTTCCAACTGAATCTTCCAGGTGAAAAACGCCTCAGGCAGATTTTAATTTTTAAAATATATTTTTTAATTTTAATTTTCAGGAGA